>JAEIIU010055548.1:0-12176 GCA_018874675.1 Drosophila baimaii | reverse complement strand
TTCTTGCTGCTTTTACATCACTTTCCTCTTGAGCTCGAATAAATTTGGTTAATGCATTAATTGCCTTGCGTGGTTCTCTCTCACTTATTTTCATGTATTTTCCTATGAAATTATATGTCTCTTGCGTCTTATCTTCATCAAAACAACTGTTTTCTCTCAGTGGTTTTCGTTCAAGAAGTAGATTACTAACAGAAATTGACAATGCTTTTGTTATGCGCTTTAACTTTTTAGTTGGAATGCCAGATTTCCCTTTTACATACCTTAGCAGCGTATAGTATTTTATACCTGTTTCATTTGCCAAATCTTTTGCGGTATATTTCCGCTTTAATATCCAGCTTCTTATATTTTGTGCTATTTTGTGCCTTATGGAGGCAGTAGATCTCGTCATTAGTGGCTACACATTTGCTATAAGAAATTCTAGCGCTTTCATTTATTTGAATAGTTTGCACCAACCCTTTGTAAAATTTTATTGTTATAAGTTGGAGTAGAGAAGGAAGAAAAGATCTCCCTTCCCATAGTAATTCAACGTTTTATAGAAGTTGTTTTACTATCCTCACTTACCTTACCTACCCACGATAATGTTTCACTTGAGCTATCAACCGCCTTTATTTTCTCTGTGACCTGCTCTTTACTCAACTTGCCATTTCTCAAGAAGCCTCCTTCCTTTATTGCCTCTTCGACTGTCTTTCCTCCAAAAAGGCAACCTTTTCCTACAACTTCGCCGCGTTTTTGTAGCTCATCCCACATTTCTTTATTTTTTACTATCATTTGTACTCGGTCTGCATCGTGATTCAATATAATATTTAGCTTACCGATACTCGTAGGAAGTTCTAACATAACGGCGTCACCGGATAAATCGGTATAGTTTCTTTTACCTCCTTTTTCGCTGACTTCGATTTCGCTGTCACCTATTTTTATAATGTTGCCACCTAGTTCCACACATCCTGTGTTTAGACCTAACCTTCTTGCACCTTCTAGCACTTCCATAGGCTTTACTGTGCTATCTTTAGAAAACTTCATATAAAATGTTTTGTTATCTATACATACATCTTCTACGATTCCTCCTTGAACAGCATTTTCTCCGGCCTCCTTCAGTTCTTTAAGCCGCTCGTCTATCTGTGGCTTTACCTCTTGATACAGTTCATTATAATCTTTATTTATGCGCTTATTCTGCACTAGATCGTAACTAAACACCGCTTCATTTAGCATCAGTTCTCGCATTATATCTTTTTCCTTATCCCCTTCGGGCGGGCACGAAAGCACTTTCAATACCACAAAATCGGCAAAACTTCTTTCTCCTTCATGACATGCATTTAGCCTTATCCCAGCATCTAGTGCTTGGCTCACAATTTCTTTCAGTTCACTGACGTTTTTTATTTTCACCACTTCACTCTTAAACCATCTCAATGCTGTACTTTCATTGGTACTTAGCTCTATCTTATTCAGAGGTGGAATAAATGGGTTTAAGCTTTGACGATTTAAAGATTTTGTGTTATAAAATCCACGTCCTTCTCCAAAATTGATTGACTTGTCACAGATATCATTAGGGGAAGGCATACCTTCAGTCTTTTCATCCTTAGCCTTCTTATTCATGACTTTGCTTAAAAGGACAGACAACGGGTTTTTCTTATCAGTTTGCTTTTCAATAGCATCCAATATTCCCGCTAACCTGCTTAGATCGTTATCAGTTTCCTTTGTGGACTGCTTGATGGTACGACTCATACCTCTAATAGCATCCAATATTCCATTTTTCGACAATCTGTCAAGATCTATGGTTAACTCGTACGTATTTCCCTCTTTATCTTTAAAAGGTACAATTACTTTATTATTCATATAAACCTCCAATATTAAAATATTATCTAAGTATACATCGTCATTTGTTGCTTTATTATTAATTCACCATGTGAATATTATAGACATTATAAATTAGTATTCTATATTATGCAACTCTTTTCAATACAAGTTTAGCAAAGCAGATCGTTTTTCTTAAAACTGAAATGTTTCTTACCTGATATAAGAATGTGATCCTCTAGCTCCATTCTCACGCCTTGACATGCTGCCGCTAATTCACTCGTCACAGCTTTATCCTCCTTGGATGGCTTTAAACTTCCTCCTGGATGGTTGTGCGACAGTATTATTGATTTTGCCTCTATTGTTAGTGCCTTTTTTATTACTTCCCTTTCATAAATATATACTTCATCTATTGTACCCATGTGCATCTCATCTTCTATCAAATGGTACTGCTTATCCAAATAAATTATCATAGCAGCTTCCTTTGCTGATAGACCTATATTTGCCCTTATATATTCTACGAGTTTTGCGTAATTATCCATTCATAGGCCCTTTCTTTAAATCCTCTCTTAGTGCCCTCTTGTAAGCTTCTTGTACACATACAATCACTGCAGCCGCAGGGTCGGTTACTCCTTTTATTATTTTCAGATCATCTATTCCACGACCAAAAATTCTTCCCATCCCTTTACAAGTATCTGTTAGCTTTTCAGCAATAGTTTGTGCTTGATCTTCGCTATGTACTGCTCTTAGAAGTATTTTTATTATTTCACTATCTCTTAAAACTTTCCCTTCTCCGCTTCTTAACACTTTCTCTATTTCTTCCCCATATATACTTTTATCTTTACTTTTATTATTGTTATTCATAAAATTTACCTTATATTAGTTTCTTATAAAATTTAAATGTTTACTGCTACTTTTTTAGTAGCTTTGGCATAAAGCCATCGCTTCCGGGCGAAGTCAAGTCAATTTTTTCGATTTTTTTTTGTTTGTTTTTTTATGAAAAGATAGAAGATATTAATAATTATTGATTTCTTTAAGCGATATCGCTTTGTATTCGTACTCTTAAAAAATAAGCTCAGGGTTGGTTCTCACTAGATAAGCCAGTTATTGAAGAAATAGCATCAACAGAAATACCTAGTATAAGTAGATTATTTGCTACTTTTATCCCTTCTGCTTTGTCGATCTTTTCTCTGTAGATTTGCCTTCTTTCGGACAAAAATTCTATTAGTATGTTCAGTTCATCTCTTGATTCCTGATTATCAATTCTTTTGAATTCTCTCGTCAAACTTAATAGCTCATTTTCCGCTTCCTCGTCTTCACCTTCATAGTAATCTTCTTCCGTTATCAGATCTTTATCATCCACTGATAATATTTCTGCAACCTTACATGCCACCTCGCTTAAAAAGGTACTCTTTCCTTGTTCATAGTTATGTATTTGTGAATGCGCTACACCGAGCTCTTTTGCCAATTCCTCTTGAGTATATTCCCTTATTATCCTCCATTTCTTCATCTCTTGTCCTTCCTTGTGACGCTTACAGACAACTAGCTCTTTGTTATCATATTCATCTATTGATAAGCCTGTTGCTTGGTAGATAATATCAGCATCAAATTCTAACTCGAGCATATTTTTTGCCATTCTTATTCTTGCTGCTTTTACATCACTTTCCTCTTGAGCTCGAATAAATTTGGTTAATGCATTAATTGCCTTGCGCGGTTCTCTCCCCTTTGTTTTCATGTATTTTCCCATGAAATCGTACGTCTCTTGCACCTTATCTTTATCAAAACAACTGTCTTCTCTTGGTGGAGGAAGTAGATTACTAATAGGAACTGACAATGCCTTTGCTATACGTTTTAACTTTTCAGTTGGAATGCCACATTTTCCTTTTACATACCTTAGCAGCGTATAGTATTCTATACCTGTTTTATTTGCTAAATCTTTTTGGGTATGTTTCCGCTTTAATATCCAGCTTCTTACATTCTGTGCTATTTCGTATCTTATGGAGATAGTAGTACGTTTTGCCATGCCGCTAACAGAAATAAACTACACATTATTACACAGGTGAGCATAAATTTACCATGAAAATGTTGACTTCAAGCTCTTTATTATGAAAGGTGTGAGAGCTCGATGACGCTCGCACTTTTATTAAGCTCTTGCACCAAAAAGCGTTAAAAATGGTCCTTGACAGATGCTAAAATCATGGCATCCATTTGCTGGTCTTTTAAGGCGCTTTACAGAAGGGTTAGTAAAAAGATCTATAAAAGGACATCTAAAGCAAAGAATGCCATTCTAAGCCCACCTCTGAAGGTCATTTTTTTCTCGAAGCTTAAAAAAACAAAACTCAATATAAAAACGTTGAATATTTCTTCAGAATTGTGTATAATTATTAATGCTTTTTAAGGTTCTTTCTTATGACTTTTTCTAAGTTCCTCGATCCTAAATGTGACCTGCCCTTCAAACGAGTGTTCGGCACTGAAAAAAATAAGAATATTCTTATCCACTTTTTGAATGACATCTTAGGGTTTACTGGTGTTAACACAATTCAAGATGTTAAGTTTCTTAGCACTATTATGGACCCTGAAATTGCTTCTGATAAACAGAGTATTGTTGATGTCCTCTGTAAGGATTCTTTCGGGAATAGATATATTGCAGAGATGCAGCTCGCTCGTGACAAGGGCTTTGAAAAACGTGCCCAACTTTATGCTTCTAAAGCTTACTCAAGACAATCTGGCAATTACATTGATTTTAAGAAAGTATTCTTTATTGCTATTTCCAACAGTACGCTATTTCCTACAGAGGTTGAGTATATTTCCACTCACAATATACGTGATATAAAGACTAATGGACATTACTTAAAAGATTTTCAATTTGTCTTTATTGAGTTGCCTAAATTTACAAAGAACAAAGTAGAGCAACTAGAGAGCACAGTAGAAAGGTGGTGTTTTTTTTTCGGTATGCAGAAGATACTACAGATGAAGACCTAAAAGATATTGCAGAAAAATCACCAATAATAAAGCTAGCATATGATGAATTAGACAAGTTTAGTTGGGAAGAAGAGGATCTAGCAGCATACGAAGAAAGAGTATTGAGTGTACAGAAAGAAGCTGCTATTTGGGAACAACGTCTTAATGATGCTAGAGATGAAGGTAAACAAGAAGGTAGACAAGAAGGTAGACAAGAAGGCATAAAAATCGGACATGAAAAAGGCAGAAAAGCAGAGAAAATTGAGGTCGCAAAGAATCTACTAAAAGCAGGTGTTTCTATTGATATTATAGCTCAAACTACTGGTCTTACAGTTGATGAAGTTAAAGACTTAAGCTGATTCTATCTTTTGACACCTAGATGAACATCTTTGTACTAGATGAAAACCCAGAAATTGCGGCAAAAATGTTATGTGATAAGCATATAGTAAAAATGCCATTAGAAACTGCTCAGTTATTAAGTAATGTTTTTTCAATAGCATTAAAAGCGCCAAATCCTCTTGTCAGTACCACAGATCAGAATATAGCAGTTCCATATAAACTCACTCACAGCAATCATCCTTGTTCTTTGTGGGCTAGGCAATCGAAAGGGAACTTTTATTGGTTGATAGAGTACGGAAGAGAATTATGTAAAGAGTACACTTGGCGATACAAAAGGAAGCATAAATCAGAGGAAGTAATAAATTGGTGTGATAGTAATAAGGATTTACTCATTTTTCGATCAACTGATATGCAAGCTTTTATACAAGCACTGCCAGATCAGTATAAATGCAGCAGTGCTGTGGAAGCTTATAGGAGATATTATCTCAAGGAAAAGATGAGATTTGCTAAGTGGGAAAATGGCAGAGAAGCACCAGATTGGATAATAGGGAATCATTGCACTACGGTTATCAGCCAATAAACACAGAAGTCATCCTCATCGGACATGAAAAAAGCAGGGAAGAGGGCGAAAGACAGGCTAAAATAGCTGTGGCTAAAAATTCACTCAAGGCAGGTGTTTCTATTGATGTTATTGCTGGAATAACAGGGTTTTTTGTTGATTATATTGAGAAAATTCAAGGAAAGAAGTTTTAGCCATAACGTTTTTTTATTAAACCCTCTATTCTAGTAATTTTAATATTGCAATCCATTCTAATGTCTGTACAATACCTTTTTTGTACAAATACTTAATAGGAGGGGTTAATGCCATCACAGAAAGAGCTTAGGGCTGCGATGTCCAAAAAATTACAGGAAGCTATTAAACATCCAGATCCGACAGTTGCTGCCGGGAGGAAGTCAGCTATCAAGAGATGGGTGGGAGTCCTTTATGATAACTTTATGGAGCACATAAGATACTTTAAGGGTGATAAGTTGAAGTTTTTGCACAATGTATTCCAAGATGAAGGTTGCTGGTCAGGTGTAAGGTTGGATAATGCTGCTTTAGGTCAAAGGTTTACTGAAGAAAAAATAGGTGGGGTAGATAATCCACTTTCAGATTATGATATAGCTTGTAGGTATTGCGTAGTAGATAAAATTCCTTCTCTCTTTAAGGAGCAATTTGATACTTATAAAGGAAGCTTTTCATCTAATGCAGTTGATGGTAATGGTCGTCCTGTAAAAGATGATAATAAATACATACTAAACTCACTATTGTATGGGATGAAAAGGGAAGATCCTGTATTAAGTTTCTGGATCGATAGAGAATCTGGGGAATTAAAGCAGTATGATGCATTAGAAGGCTTTGACAGTGCTGTAAAGCTTAAGTGGAGTGAAGGAGTAGAGTATTTTTATAATCTGTTGAAAGAAGAAGATAAGGAAAAGAAACTTACAGAAGCTATTATTGCTCTTTCTCGTCTTCAATCTGTTGAGAAAGATGCTCCTATTTTAGATTTTTGCGCAAGGAGTATGGCTGATAAAGATACTCTTTTACAGAAATTGTTGCAGAAAGATAAGGGAGTATATTTCCTTCTTACTGGATTAATAGAGTCATGTTTTTTTGATACGGTTCATGATTTGGTACAGTGCTGGTTTTATAAAGGAGTTTCAGAACATGGAGACGGAGATCGTTCAGAGAAAATGTTATCATATGAAGAATATAAACTTCTTCTTTCCGCACTTTCATATGTTATGTTAGACAATCCTGAGTTAAATGCTCAAGCTAGATCTATTATTATGGAAATGTGGAGATGTGATCGCTTTTATAAACACAAGGAGGCTGCTGTCGATACTTCTAACTTCCAAGTTCCTATAGAAAATGCACTTGCAGGGTTAGTGGTTAATTGGGAACGATTTGGTCGTAAGTCTGATGAAAAAAAAGAAATATTAGAGATAATGTTATTTGCCAAGGATCGCTTCCCTAAAAAGTTTTATTCCTTCGAAGAAGTTATGATAGATGACCTTAGATTATGCGGTAGAGAGGGAAAGAAGAAAGGTATGGACTATGGCAAGTTAGCAGAAGAGTTATTCTCTGAGTTAGAGGAACCGACTCTACCAACTGGTCCTGGAGGTGATGGTCCTTGTAGTAATTTGCGATCACGATCTAAAGCTCATGGTAGTAAGGGAAGAACTTTGCCAGTTGATGATAGTCCGCAGTCTGAGCTTGGAACTCCTAGTGTAAGTGGTGTTTCTGATTCTCATAAGAAAAAAAGCATCTTTACGCTTAGTGGCTCTCTTAGTAATAAGTGATCCACACTTGTAGGCCTTGGTAAGTAGTTTTTCTGATCGTAGCAAATGGAGGGGTATTTTGTGTCTTTAGTAAGAAGTTTAGTGGATGGAGATCTTGATGGTTTTAGACAGGAGTCTGAGTCTTTTTTAGATCGATGTCCATCTTTCGTAGATTGTGTTGGGATAGGTCGTTTTCTTCCTGTATTCTTTTTTAGTATGTTTGCTACCGCCCGTGGTGTTGGTATCTTGAATGCAAATGAGAGGGTCTATTTTCGTTTTGATAATCATGGTATTGATACAAGTGGTAATAATAGGAATACAGGAAACCTAAAGGTTGCCGTTTTAACTCGTAACCGTGACGGAAAGCCAGTTGTCAAATGTTACAGTATTTCTGATCGTCCTAACAGTGATGGATTAAGGTTTAGTGAAAGGGAGAAAAGTGCTCTAGCGCGAGAGATTAGGTGGCAAAATCCGGAGTTAGGGGAAGAAGAACCAATTTTTGAGCAATACAAAGTGTGCCTGCATGGAAAGGGCAAGAGTCAGGGAGAAAAGGGGGCAGTAGTAGTTGAAGCGATTCGTGAAAAAGATTCTGGAGGTAATGATAAATTTGCCAAGTATTCAGCATCTGAGGTCAGTCTTCTTCGACATATAGAACTTGGTAGGTTTATGGAGGTTGATGAGCTTCCACCACGTGGCGTTTCGACAATTAAGGAAATAGAGAGAATGCAACTTGATCAAGATCAGTTCAGACAACTTGATGAGCTGGTTGATTTTGCACAAATTGCACCAGGTCAACAAAGAATTGATAACTTTGCGGAAATGTTAAGAAGTGGAGTTGTACAAACTTTACGAGACAATAGCACAGTAATTTTTAGGTATATAACTCGCATCTATTATAATAATTACAGACAAGTGCTGAGAGATAATATTGAAGACCACAATCAAAAATTTGAGAGTCACGGGTTTTTATTAGGTTTTTTAGCGAATTTTAGTCATCTCTGCACAATAGATATTGACCTTGAATTGTCTCCTGGAAATTCATATGTTGCTTTTCTTGTACGTCATCGAGCAGAAAGAGAAAATGTTCCTATTGTTGTTAATCTTGCTACAAGGGCACCGTCCAATATCGCATTAAACCGCGCCAGAAGTCACGCTGAAAGATTGCATGTTTTTTCATTTATACCTATCCATACTGAATCAAGAAATACTGTCTGTGTTGGATTAAATTTTAATTTATATATAGATCCTTTTAGTGTTGATACAGTAGAACTTCAACAGGATAGATTTCCTTTAGTGAGAAGATTATTTGAGTGTTTGGAGAATGAAGGGATTAGAGAGAATATTAGAGATTTCTTGCTTCAATATCTTCCTAATGAAATACCAAGAAATGCAGAGAATTATAATAGAATATTTGATTGCATAACTGGTTTTACTTTTGGAAGTAGTGCTTTTGATAATGGGTATGTACCAGTACAAAGGAATAGAAAAAGAAGTAGATTGCAGGCAACAAAACACATATTCAGATATGATGATCCAGATTTAAGAAGATGTTTAACTATGGTCTTTCATGTTCAAGGTTTGCTTATAGTCATACTTGGCGTTAGAGCTCACGATGTGCAACAACAAGAAGCCATCAATTTACAAGATCTTAATATTAATAGGAATAATATTCATGTATGGGAAGTTTCATGCACACTTAATGACCAATTTGAGCTAGATATTGATCAACTAAATGACCTTGGTTTATATCACGATTACCAAAATGATAATGCAAATAATTTTCTTGATGGTGATCTTATACAAGTGCCTAATGTTGAAAATGTACATGGTATTTCAGAAAGGGTTATGAATGATGGCTGGCAAAATGTAGGTCAACATGGAGAGCTATTTCAAGAGATCTCTGGAATATTGATGCCACTTATGGACGCAATAAATATTAATAGTGAGGATAAGTTGCGTTCTGTACTGCATGGTACATTTTATGCTAGTGATAATCCTTATAAAGTGCTTGCTATGTATAAAGTTGGTCAAAAATATAGTTTGAAAAGGGGTCGGGAAGAAGAAGGAGAAAGGGTGATACTCACAAGAATTACAGAACAGAGATTAGACCTTTTATTATTAAGACAATCTACGGAGAATGCTCCAGATACTCATCCTCTTGTATATGTATTAGGATTTGCTAATAATGCAGAAGAAGTAGGACAAAGACTAAACGAGATAAGACGTCAGATAGAGCAACTTATGAAAAGAGAAAGAGGATACTTACCTATTACTCTTGAAGATGAGATAGTTTTCTGTCCTGTTGTACTTAATGTAGCTGCACAGAGAGCAGAAGATCTTACAACTATTCCAGAAAATCTTTATATACATAGAATTAGTCGTCGTTATGAACCAAGAAGAGCTGCTCGTAATCAAGAACAAGTATTACAACTAATAAATGCGTATATTCAAAATAATCCAAATGGTGCTTTTAATCGGCTGGGAGATGTACATGATATACTTACATTAGATTTTGCAACAGATAATCTTAATTATCATTATTGGCTTCAACACCGTGATGTATTTGATGCTGCAAGAAGCTATGGCTTTAATGTTGAAAATGATCAATTGTTTGCAATAACTTCACAAGCACAGATAACAGAGCCAGAGCGACGTGATGATGATGGGCAAGTAGTACGTCAAGAGTATCAATGGGTACGTGAAAATCTGCAAAGGCTTCGTGGTGGAGAAAATGGTGAAAGAAGGATATTAACTTCAATTGTTAATTTAGGTAACGTTCATTGGGTTACATTAACTATTGTTTACCAAAATGAGAATTATTATTGTTATTATGCTAACTCAACTGGTGGCGGTATTCCAAATGATGTTAGACTAGCTTTAGAAGGTAGTGGTATTAATAGTGATAATATCCATAACATTCTTGCTGATCAGCAAGATAATTTGTTAGTACAGCAAAGAGATGGATGTAATTGCGGCTTCTGGGCATTAGAAAATGCTAGAGATATTAATGAAGTTTTACAACGAAATAATAATCTTGGAAACCAAGGTAGAGGTGTGTTAGATGAAATGCGTAATTCTCTTACATTAAATGTTCCAGGCATGAATAATATAGTTGATGAAAACAATCTTAGAAATGAACAGTACTTTCAAGATCTGAGAAGAGAAATCTCAAGAGAATTTCGAAACACTGGTACTAATGCTGGACAAAGTCGTGACAATGATCCATTGATTAGAGGCACTATACGACTTCAAAATCAAAATGGAATACGTGAACTACTATTAGAGTACTTAGAATTAACATTATCTCATGTACAGTCATTACATTTTGATAAAGAGCAACAAGCAGCGCTTTTGCAGTTTGTATCTAGCAGCTTTCCAAATGCATCTATCGAATTAGTGAAACAAGGCCTTTATTTGCCTTCTTTTGAAAAGCGAGGAGTTAACGTTAATGGTAAATGTGTAGCAATTACTCATAGTTTATCTCAAGCTTTATCATTACACAAAGAAAAATCATTTTTGAATACTCTAAAAACTTCAACTGAAATTTATGAGCGTATAGCTCAAGGTAAGCAGATATCGAAAAGGGAAGAAAAAGAGGCTTTTACTTTTAGTAAGTTGCTTAGTAATTTTGAAGAGCAGGCAGATTGTGTTACAAGCACTTTGCCTTCAAGCTTAACTCATAGTAGGGGTTGTAAAGTGCTTAGTGATTTATCAAATTATATAGCTAAAATTAATGGTGATTTTGCTCTTCACTTAGTAACAAGTAATCATGTTGTAGCCATTTACAGAATGAGTGATAATTACGCGTATTTTGATAGCAATGCAGCATTTGTTTCTGAACTAAAAAGCGTTGATCAGCTTATACAAGTTGTGGAAAAAGGAATAGGGTTTGCCAGCTATGAAATAGGAGAAAAAGGCTTTCTCATTGAACACTTTGATGTTAATCAAGCTAATGATCTATTAGATGATGAAGATAAGCAAACCCTAACAAGAGAAATTAAAACAGAACGAGAACTTCTTGCGGAACAGGATGAAGAGCTTGGTCTTATTAAAATTGATGGTCAAAAAGTATCCAGAGTGCAATTATATGACTTTGGGACTAAAATTAATGTAAAAGGTAGCGTGCCATTGCTTATTAATTCTGATATGAAGTTAAATAGCAACAAGTTTCTGGATTATTTAGATAAAAAAGAAGTAAGCATAACAGCTAGAGAATACCTTGATAACTTACAAAATAGCAAAAATGTGAAAGAGGTAGTACAAGCAATCAAAGCAATTCCTTTTGAAGGTTCAAATCGAGAAGTTAAGAAAGCAGAACACCAACGTAGCCAAGAACTTAAGTTTTCTATGAAGCAATTAATAAAATATCTTTTGACTGCTGTAATTAGGCAGAAAAGCCAACTGTCAGAGGATAATGGCAAAGCAGATGATAATCCTAATCATTATTTGAGTAGTGTAACAATAAGTAGTAAACCGAAAGAGTCACAAAGATATTAATCTATTTATTTCTGAAGTTGTGAAATTTTATCTACAGAAAGATGCCGTCTCGTAATTCAACAAGAAAATTATAAAAATTGAATCTTAAGTTGTGTTGTGAAATAAAAAATATTTTCTATTCGCAACCTGTTTAGAGGTGTACAAATTATAGTAAGTGTGTATGTTGATAAGTAAACTGGTTTTATACATACTTAGAAATTTATAGCATTTCTCATAATAGTCCGAACAGGTCATAGGAAGGCAGAATCAACAGCACGACGAAAGGA
>JAEIIU010055547.1:0-60739 GCA_018874675.1 Drosophila baimaii | reverse complement strand
GGTCGGAAATGACTCCTGCACTGCGTTGCAAACTTCTGACTAAAATTATAATACCCTGCAAGGGTATAAAAATAGTAAAATAATTAAAAGATTTACCACATGACTTACCCCGAATGCCCCTTTATAATAGGGAATGAGTATTTTCCTTAGGTGGTAGGCACATTGGTGCTTCGTATTTGACATATTTCAGGACCAAAAGACCCACTGTTTGCTTGTAAAATAAACTGGATTATTTTTATTGCGCTGTTAACGTATCTGAATGGGTATATATTTATTAAAGATATTTATTTAAAATTATATTTAAATACGGAAAGCGTCATTCGGAAGACGGCGTCTGAATAATTTATTTGTGAAATTGGAATTACATAAGAAGAGGCATACGCATATGGCTGACTAGAAGCTGTATTTTTTTTATCGCCGCAGTCCGGGAATCTGATCTGTCCAAGATAATCGCTGAACTGCGCCCAGAAGATAGTGGACGCACGGCGAGCTGGGGGGATGCCGACCTCTGTCCGTTGCTGTTGCTGACCCTAGAAGATGATATACAAAAGCAAAAGCTCTGTGATTTTCGTGGCTTTTCAAATATATATGTAGCAATTACACATATTGTTCTTAAAAGGTTATTGGTTGCGGTGCCTGCAATAAATCTGGGTAATATCTGTGGACTGACCTCGAATATAGAATTCACTCATACTTGATTATGTGACTAGTTAATTCGGGAATTAAATGTAATCTCAGGTAGTTTTAGGCCTTATCATCATTTGAGCAAATGTAAGGGAAGCGTTGTAATCTAAATCATGCCAATGACGCCAATAAATTCCATTGCTTTCTGATTCCTGCCTCCGGCCGTTTTTGTAGTATTTTCCAGTGAGGCGACTATAATTATTAAATTCAGAGATAGATTTTGTTTGACTACTTTTATATAATGAATGTATATTTACCAATATGCACATATCTTATACCACCAACCGCCACCACTAAAACCAGCGCACTCTCCATCTGAAATATCATTGTCCCGATCAACCGTCGAAAATTTGGCTCCACGACTATAATCCAATGAATCTCCAGCAGTTCCCGAATATTCTCCCAATGATTTCAGCTCGTAAGCTTCCTCCTCATTGCCAACAACAAAATGATCGTACTTAGCGAAGGCAGTGCTTCCAGTAACATTTCGCAGCCTTATATAAAGTTCGTGGGGTTGTGATTGAGTCATTAAGTGCAATTTTTCTAAGCCAATAAAAAACTCTCCGTTTAAATCTTCGAATCCGTTCCTGTAGTCACTCCAATTGCGGTTAAAGTTCTCGCTTCCATCGAAGCGACTTAGAACAACAGTCCAGCCAGATTCACAAGAAACCTTAAATGGTGGATAGGGAAGTTTAATCTGGTAGGTGCCATTCGGACCGTCACTAGGACATGTGTTGGGCAGATTCACATCCTTGTGATTGGACGTCTTGAGGTGATCCCTTATCTCGGAGAATCGTGCAGTCGTTGAATTCAGTTGTACTTGCAAGTCATGGAGTCGTTCGTCTTTTTCCTTGATAAGAGTTTCTTTCTCTTTCAGTTGGCTTTTAGTATTTTCCAACTGACTTTGCAAGTCCTTAATGGTGTCCTCCAAAGAGTGCAGGCCATGAATACGTTCGTCTTTTTCCTTTATAAGAATTTCTTTTTCTTTCAACTGACTTTGCAAGTCCTTAACAGTGTCCCCCAGTATATTTTGTCTCCAGTGTATCTTGTCTCTGAGCTCGTTACTAAAGCCATATCCCTCCTTCAAGCTACAAAAGTGATCAAGAATTGGCTTTATAACTGAAAAACAATATCCATTGCATTGGTTTGCAATGTTTAATGGTTCTTCAGCAATTTGAGGAAGCACTTTATCCTGATCAGCACTGGAGTGGGCTAGAGTTCCGTGCAGCAAAATGCAAATTGCTATTGCTTTACTTAGTTGAAACATGACTTTCTGGTTGTATATTCCAAAATGGACTGATTCTGTTTCTGAGTTGAGAGCTATAGCTTATTAAGCTGATATGACTGAGTCCGACTGATGTTTTTTTCTTGCATAATGTTGCAATCTGAGCTGTCAAGACAGAGCAGTGATCGGCACATATACTTTAAACTTTCATTTTGTGAGAGTAAATAAGCCAAAGCCCCACTGAGTCACAAAAGAATTTTCAGTATTCCAGCAAGATAAGGACGTAAACCATGTCATAAAGTTTGCGTATTTATAGCACTTTTTCTGGGAAAATAATTATAATTTTCTTATTTTAATTCTGTTGCTTTTCTTGTATAATTATTGCGTGCTCACTGGAAAATATTAGAAAAATACATACTTAGTGAATGTTTGGGAATTAGAAGAATTCCTGAATTAGGTATTTGTAATTACTAATTTTATATGGGAACTGCAAATTTGTAAAATCGTTAGTGAATGTCTCTTTCTCCTAAAAGCATGCTACTGCATTGAACCAAAAATGTACTGGGCTTTCCCGACAGGATGTGCCTTCGTCACAGCATCGTGTTGCATACTTTTAGGAAGTAAATAAATTGAAATTCATTTGGGGAAAGAGAACAATTCAGTTTGGATTTAAGCAAAACAATATACAAAATATATTAAAGAAATCCCAGCATTATCCACCTCATTCTCTCCCTGTCGCATTGTCTCTTTCCAGCCAAATGGAACTGATATATCAGGAACCCAGAAGCAAACAGCAGAGCTCCGGGGAACCCACGCAATCTAAGATGACAAAAAGGTCTCGACTTGATTTTTCAGGTACCCGCACGAACCAACTGTGGAATTTAAGGCAACTCAAAGGGCACCGCTTTAGGATTTAGTTCTCGGAATCTGGGAATCACATAAAACCTAGGGATCGTTCTGTGTGTGTGTGGGTTTTCTTTGAAATAAATTTCTATACTCGCATTCCCACATCTGGCTGGCAGATGATGCGTGAGAACCTTAGATCGGCACAGGCTATAGTCTTAAAACATGAATAGTTATAAGAAATAGAGAAGACCCTTGGAAAAGAGGCTTCGATGGTATTGTCACGGGCCGGGACCGTGTGAAATAATCCAGATGCTTGGGAAACCTTACCAAAATTGTATTAGGCGAGCAGCGAAAATGATAGGAAAGTTCGGGAAATGTGTGGAAAATGGGCACGAGCAGGTAGTCAACATGTGTCGAAATTTGGAAAATGTCTGGGAACTAGGTAATCCTTTGTTTGCTGCAAATTCGGGATGCTCGTGGGAACACGTTTTTAGGGATGCGTTTTTTAAGCCGTGTGAAAATCTTCAAAGCCTTGTCTTATTTTTTATCATTTCCAACAGGAGAACAGAAATAAAAGTAGCGAGTGAAGAGACCAAATCCTGCTGTCTTCAAAAGAATTGCAGGTAGGACCTGTTGCTTAAGGCCAAAAGGACACTCAATTGATCCTTAATCTTCTGAGAATCGTGAGAATTTACCGGGTCTAAATGAAGCCGAGAAGAATCGCGGATCAGGTTCACAGCTAATTCAGTAGCTGACGCCGAAGAACGTCTTTGAATTATACCTGCTTCGGACCTGGCAAGGTGCAGCTGTTGGTTTTTGGTAAAAAGAATCGGTTTTTGACCTTTCTGACAAAAGAAAACGAAGAGACGATGTTAAAAAACAGTTTCCGCCAAAGAATTTGATTTTGCAGCTGGAGCAGCTGTGGGAAAATCAACTGCCTTAAGTCGTGTGAAAGCGTGTGTGTCCTGATCGTGAGAGTTTTCCGAAATTATCGACGAATTGGAAAACTCCTAGACCAGGCCAACAGCAAAAACTGCAGCAGAATGGGAGTTTTTCCCGAAAATCCAACTACCTGTTGCCAAGGGATCTGGGAAAATGCAGCTGATGCGATACCCATTTTCCGGGAAACCTGTTGATTTAAAAGAAAAGGGACCCTCCCTCATTGTTTAAAAAACGGTTCCTCCCAGACACAAAAAAAATCCGAATCTTTTGGGTTGCAGCCGGAGCAGCTGTGTGGGAACATTTTCATCTGCCTCGACCCTGGGACGATTTTCCAAGCGTGTGAATTTTCCAAACCAGATGTTATATTTTCGAAATTTTTGAACAGGCCAACAGAACGAAAAGCAGCACGAGTCAGGGAGTTTTCCACACGAAGTGAGGCAATTGGTACCTGCCAAAAGGTCCTGGGAAAGTGCAGCTGCTAGGGAGCACACGATTCAACCATTTCCTGCAACCTGTTGCCTGGGAACCTAAGTTAAATGCATTTTAATACATTTTTTATGCTGCCGAAGCATCCGTGGGAACATCTCTAGTCAGGGAATCGTGTGAAAATTGCAGTTGAACCCTGGAAAATAGATGCTCATGTACCAGGCGAACATCTCAACGAGTAAGGAACTCGATTTGGTTTTCCATCAGAAATTCTACCTGCTTTGTAGTCCTGGGAACTCTGGGTTCCATTTTCTGGCCAATTTTCTCTCCAATGCCTTCCCTAAAGTGGTTCTGTGGGAAATATTTTCCTCAACGATTGTTAGGTCGTGTGAAAAGTGTAAAACTGCTGGATAATGAGATAAGGATCTCAATCCTTCGTGAGAAAATGAATTTAACTCTTCAAGCCTCGGTGAAAATTCTATCAGGAAATCAGAATTTTCACAACTTCAGGGGAAGAAAATACTCTTACAAAATCAATTCTACCTGAAGAAGAAAAGTACCCTAGGTAAGGGCCACTTGTTGCTATCCTGGGAAAATGATTCAAAGATTTTCTCAGATACCAATCTCGAAGATTATGGTGTGTGAAAAATCAGTGAACGCTTGAAGACCCTTTGGGATCCTACCACAGAACCTAATGGGAAAAATTAAACCAACGAAAAATTTAAAAAAAAGGAACCGGGGAAAAACCTTGAGAAGCACGTCCCAAAAACGACTCAATTTTCATGGGAAGATGATTGTGGACTTGTCGCGTGGGAAACCACTTCAAGTGGTGGTTAAAATGTACAATTATTTAACAGGATACCATAAGGAAAGACAAGTGGTTTCAGGGTCATCCCTATAACCTAAACCATAATTAAGGCCATGAACACAACCACAGGCAACACACGCACGCTCGTTGGGAAAGATCACCTGCAGGATCAACCGGAAGCGGGTTCATTTCTTGCGGAAATTGTTATTAACAACAGGAAATGGATTTTGTTACCACTCGAAATAACATTTCCTCAAACAGGAAATTGATTTCTAATCTTACCGTTTACCATTTCCTGTGCCAGCTTCCGTTTCTTTTCAAAGGAAATGTGTTCTTTTTTTATTTGTTTGGGATCGTTTTTTATGTTTATTTTTTCCTGGAAGGCCGCAAGCCACATGCTGTGATTTTTTTTCTTTGGGCAAGGCGTGAGAATGTTTATCGGCTTAATTAGGCATTTTCTACTAGGCACGCAGCATCCTTAAGCCAATGATCCTTGGATCAAACCTAAGGCTTAACATAATACACGAAACCTTATGAAATCTTTGATGTTTTTTTTATGGATTCCTTGGAGTTGGAGCAGCCTCTAGTGGTTCACTTTCAGAGGCGTGAGAATGCGTGCTATATATGGAATACTAATTAGTTTTTGGTATCAGGCATCCAGGGAGCCAAAGAGGGTAAGGACACTTCCAGAGGGTCCTTTTCAAGCAGTTTTATATGCAAATTCAATTAAGCCAGCCTCGCTTCAATTAAAATTGCTAACAGGCGAACAGTTTGGCCAGCAAGCAGGACTCACCTTTGCGGGGCTTCCTTGTTTTTTACCTGTGTGAGCCAAGAAAGTGCCAAAAACTACCACCAAAAACTATTCCTTGTTGTTCTCTCTCCTTTCCCCTTGAGACATTTGCAACCCTCATGATTCGGAGTATCTAAACAATACGTCTTGGATGTTACCAGGACAACAGCAATCTTGGGAGGAGGGAAGATAACACACTTAACCCACACAATTGAGGGTTGTTGCTTTCCAGACACAAGAAAAACAGGGAAAGAAGTCGTGCCATGTCTTGGGCTCTAATAGGGAAACAGAATAATCGTAGGATGTCTGGCGAGAACATCTTCAAATCCACTTGAGACCCCAGGAGGGTTGAAAGTGTCACCATTTATAAGCGGCTTTCAGCAAATCCAAAACAACATTTCCAGAAGGAAACCTCACAGATATCGTGAGATCTTGGCTTCTTTCTTTGAGCCGAAGAGCGAGATCTCTGCTTCTCGTTTTTTGTTTTTTTTTTTTTGAGCCAAAAATCTCACAGCTAATGTGGGCGTAATCCTTTCACGGCAGGTAAAAAATTCCTTGCCTTGGAGCGTGAGAATTTCAATCGAATTCTGTTGATCTTCCAACAGGCGATCAGCAAGCAGCGACAGCATCCCTCCCTTGCTCATCTCTTCAGGTTCTCTTTTTACGCACCGAGCGTGTGAACGAAGAGTCAAGAGAAAAAAAAAGACAAGAAAGTACTTAGGGCTGGGGGCCTCGACTATGTCATACCCTTATTTTTTTATTTGTACTATTTATGAGGTATCCTTATTTTTATTTGTATTATTTATTTTTATTTTAAATATTTATAGGCAAGATGGGATTGAACTTAAATTATTAATTATTAATTATTTATATTTCTCTAAATATTTTCTGCCCTGTAGTTTTTAATTTAGTAAGTTTATGATTTATTAAATTAAGGTATTATTGCAAATATTAATTAAATTCTCGTCATATTTTGTATATATTATATTATTTTAACTTATTTTTAATCCTCCGAAATTTCCATGAATAAGCAATTCTTTTCCTTCCATTCATTTTCCACAGTCCAGTATACCCCTTTTACCCTGCCAGGCACTGAGTATGCTCGTTGTGAGAAAACGAAAACCCAAAAAAAACCAACAAAAACGAGAGTTGAGGATAGCGTGGGAATAAATGCCGAACCGGCGGCAGGAATGTAACGTATTTTTTCACACGGCTCCTGCAGATAAGCCTCCACAGCTCTCCCTTCCGCATCCTCTCTCTCTGAAATTATATGCACAGGCTTAAATTAGTTGTTAATTGTTTTCCCTGGCTGTTCTCTCCCTATCCCCTGTACGTTTTGGCATGTGCTCGCGTGAGAACTGGGAATTGAGACACTGGAAAAGGGACCAGGAGAGCAGCAGGCTCTGCTGGTCGGCGTCCACTTTCCAGCCTTCGAAGGCTTGCTCTCTCCCTCTTTCTCTCTCCTTTCCTTCGCCGCCTGTCTGGTTGTTGGTGTTGCTTTGCCCAACGAGATCCTCGATCGTTACGTTAAACGGATGTGGATGTGGACTGTGTGGAATTTGTATTGCTTTTTGGCATGGGTGTGTGTGTGTGTGCATTTGTGGAGGGTTTTAACGGCCGCTTGGCTGTCTGTTTGTCGCTTCGGTTCGCTTATGTCAACATCGTGTGGGAAATTCCCGGCCATTATCCGTTACAAGAACGAGAGCTGTGTGAAAAAAGGAATTGGTCGTGAGAACTTTTGGTCCTAAGGCCAAAACGGGAACCAGGAAAACAGAACGAGAGTGAAGGTGTAAAAGCGGTGTAAAGATTAAAGTCGGTGAATACTTGTATTTCTTGTGGGCTCATAAATTTCCAATATGCTCAAGAGAGGCGCATCTTATTGGAAAGTCGGAGTGGCTGTTGTTCTTGTTGGAAAGGTGGAATATGTAATCATGGAAGGGGAAGACATGGTGAGCTGGATGATTCATTCCAGTGGAAGAGATATTTTCTCTTCCCTTATTGTTTACTACGAATTTTTATAAAATTAAATATACATAATTGTTATCATAAAAAACATAAAACAACACATAAACAAAAATAATTATTCTGTGTCAAATTAATGTTTTAGTCTTATAAATACAAAAAATATTATATTACAATTTTACACATTTTCGGTCATATAATTTTTAAACTTTTTTTTAACAAATTTCAGATTAATAAAAAAAATCTCCCTTATTTTTAATAAACATATAATGCAAATAAAATACAAGCCCCATAACGAATAAATTGTTAACCGAGTTACATTTAAAAGTAATTAAAAAGTTGAACATTTACCTTATAGTTAATAAACAAATAAAAAATAAAATACAATTCACGCAACGAATAAATTGTTAACCGAATTACATTTAAAAATAATTAAAAAGTTGCACATTTACCATATTTTTAATAAACAAATAATGTAAATATTCATAAGGAGTAAATTGTTAAGCGAATTCCTTTTTAAAATTATTAACAATTTGTACATTTACCTTTTTTTTGTATAAACAAATAATAAAAGTAAAATACAAGCCCCATAACGAATAAATTGTTAACCAAATTAAATATTAAAAGAATTTAAAACTTGTACATTTACCTAATGTTTTTAAATTTTTTACAGTGTACAAGTGAAACAAATTTTGATCATAAATATGAAAACATAAACAAATTGAGAACCAGTATTTTATTTTTATTTAAATAAAAAAAAGGACAATTACAGAAGGATAATGAAAGGAAAAATATCAACTTAAATATCCATTCAAAGAATGTAGTTTCTATAAGAAAAATTACTTAAAATAAATAACAAATAAATTGCAAATTACAATATTTTACACTCCATTCCAACCCTCCTAAAGCAAAGGAATCCCAAAAAAATAAAAACCAGAAACCTCGCCTCGACCGCATCATTAAGTAATTCAATTACGCACAAGACCTGCAATCATCTTGAGCCCTTGCCTTCCCTCTTCCCTTTTCCAGTACAATATCAAATTCCACCACCAATTTTGGTAAAGGAACGAATCCGAAAATAAAATCCAAAGAAACATCGAGGCAAAAAGTAAACATCTTCTCGACGTTCCCCAAACGCTGTGTGCCTGTTCCCATCCAAGACATTTACAAGCATCAAATTACAAAAGAAAAGGAAGTCGAGATTATGGGGCACGTGCCACAACATGTAGAGGCCAACCCCCGAAGAAAGGCAAAGAGAGAAGCAGCCACCAGCACGCACCACTTCAGTAACCAGTTGCTTGCTCCGTCAGCCTGGGTTCCTGTCACTTTGACAGCCAATTAGCGATCATCAGCCAAGATTATCAGCTGGAAATTATAGGGTCTCACAAATGGCCCGCAGCGAGGGACACGCCCTCGAGGGGAGTCCCTGCGATCGGAGACCTCAGAACGAGGGCAGTGAAGTGAACCGAAACGATCCATGTGTGTGGTAGGTGAGTATGTTTTTAAACGACTTAATGAACCCCGATGTTTGTCACGATAATTCCATGTTTTTGAATAGGCTCACAGCGAAGGCAGTAGCAGCCACCACACACTACACACCACCACAGAATGAAGAACGAAGAACGAAGAACGAACCCCGAAGACCCTCATAATAGCCGGCAGCACGCATCGAATTACAATTGCGATGATTGGACGCAAGGAACCATTCAAGTGGCAAGAGCAGCATGAACCCAAAAGGGAGAACTTGCTACTGGGCTCTGTCAGCCTGTTAGGATTTCACGCCGTATTAA
Source organism: Drosophila baimaii (assembly GCA_018874675.1). Taxonomy (NCBI): domain Eukaryota; kingdom Metazoa; phylum Arthropoda; class Insecta; order Diptera; family Drosophilidae; genus Drosophila; species Drosophila baimaii. The sequence goes on along the minus strand of JAEIIU010055547.1, from coordinate 51,266 downwards.
AATAAACAGGAAGCGATCGCATCCAATTATAGGTATAATGATCTCCCAGGGAGAGAGAGAGGTTCAAGTGTGATTGTGGCCTCCTGTGACCTCCCTGCGCTCACCTTCTGCTGACCTGTTCCAAATCAATTAGCAAAACAAACAAAAAATCCATCCATCAAAGTCAGCTTCTTTGTTGTGTGGATTTCCAGGAAACGAAGCTGACAGAAAGAAAGAAAGAGATCCCTCGGGGGCACCGCCTGCGGCTTAAAGTGCAATCAAGCCGAACATGGCCATCAGGGCCACAGCATCCCAAGCAGTCGAGATTCAGAGAGGGTCTTGTGCCTGGCCTACCTGAGCTACCTGATCTCTACCCAGAGAAGACAGAAGATAGAAGATCTCGCCTTGCGCTGTTCTGTTCTCCCGTTCGAATGATACAGATTTAAGCCTTTGGGCCTTTTGTCTGTCTTGGATTTGCGGTGATCATGGCCCCTCGGGGCAAACCACAACCAAACAGCTCAGAGGCGCACATGGTGAGAGAGGTCAAAGACTGAAACTGAAAGCAACTGGGGAATGGGAATGAGAATGGGAACCTCCTCGCCTCTGGGGCATTGTGTGAGAGTGAATCTGGTGCCTAATCCCCGAGGCCATCATAAATCATAATTAGAAAACCGTCGAAGCATGCATAAAGTGTAGCAAACGAACAGGTGAACAGAATTGCTAGCCAGGTGATTGCAGGTCCCTCTTCACTGGCTTTAATTTAACAAAACAACAACAACAACCACAGCAACATCATCAACAGCCACCAGCAGCATCCATGCCATTATGTTTTCATGATGATTGCCACTGATGCGCATCGATGCATAATTTTCGAACAGGTTCACAGCAAACCCAGCCGGAGGCCCTGCCCTCTAAGGAGGAGGCACCCAAGGAGGGAGAGAGCATCTCTGGTGATGGGAAAACCCACTGAAGCGCATTCGCGTGTATCCAGGGAACAGGTTAACAAGACAGCCAGACTAACGACTAAGGCCAGGAGATCTTTGGCACCCACAAAACCCACGAAGAAAATCCACACACAAACTGTGACCCAATTTCGGAACTCTATTCCCATGACAGATGATGATGGGAAAGAACATCTTGAGGAAAATCAAAGAAGCGTAACCAAGATGTTAAAAACGAATAGGTAGGCATAAATGGAAAGCAGTGTGCCCTAAGGTAAACTATTCCTTCACTAGCCAGCATTTCCATTTCCCTTTATGTACATATAGATAGTAAGTGTAAATAGGTACTCTGTCATGTTCTTGTGTTTACATAAACTTCATGTGTTTGTTTACGCACAACAACAAATCCGAGTTCAAAATCAGTGAAACGGAAAAATGTGAAATCAAGTATCAGGTTCCCAAAAAGATCGCTGCAGGAGATCAACAACACAGCTACATTTCCACAAAGGTCGGCACACATTTTTGTGGCCAGAGTTTTCCAGAAGCAGGTAGCAAGGCAGCAAAGAGAATCATGGCAAGGGAAACACGCCCAGGAAATGCTGCAGCATCATTGGCTAGATGATTTTAATGACAAAGATACCTGTAAGAGGTCAAAGTCGAAGGGAGTTACTTAGACTTCCTAGCAACCTGTGACATTTATTGTTCGCCTATTCAAATGCTACAGTTTAGAGCAGTCTAGACAATGCCATTGGATGCTGTAATATGAATAATAAATAGTCATAGCTAAGGCCAAAGATTGCGTCATCCGAGACCTAGTAAACAAGAGCCACAGCATGAGTTCTAGTTCCAAAAATCCTTAATTTTATACAGACTCTGATATGTATATACAAAATAAAATGCGGAAGACCAATGAAGCATTAACCAGACCTGAACATTAACTAGGTTTTCATAAACAGGAAAAGGTGAAATCATAGATCCTCCAGCATCACCTGAAAAATATTCTAGCCCAAAAATACCTGCAACATTTCAACTGCTGTACCTTCTTTTTCCAATTTCTAACCACTTACTATATTTGTTGTTAGCCTATTCGAATGCTACAGTTTATAGCATCCTAACCCTTTCTACAAACCACAGTACACCTTAAAGGTTAACAAAGATCACACAACATGATCTCTAAACAGAACAGCGAAAGTGTTAAAGGTCACAAAAGTGTAGCATTCGAACAGGATAACAGCTTTGGAAAAGCAGCAACCATAGAACCAACATTTTCCAGGTAACTTGTGTTTTATTCAGCAGGTAGGTAGCCTACCAAAAATAGAGAAAAATGGAAAATTATTGGGGTGCATCTGTGTGTAACGAAGGAACAGGAAAACAACTATGACAAAGAGGAAAATACATCTTCCTTAAAGTGGTCCAGCATCAAAAGGTAAATGCAATTTTCTAGAATTCACTCAAGTGTGTCGGAGACTGTGAAAATGAATAGGTTAACATGGAAGTAAAGTAGGTGGCAGTCCAATTACATCATTTATATTTCAAAGATTTCATTCAATTTATATTATGTACAAAACAGGATCTTTGAATATTCTATTTTATGGCTTAAGAGAGTCAGTGAAGCGTGACCAAGATCACAAAATAAACCAGGTTAACATAAATCTCTAGCAAGATATCTAAACAGGAAAATTCATCTAGGAAAATTACCTGCAGCATCACCAGCATATACTTATGTACATATGTACCTTTGTTTCCAAGCCACCTACTACCTTGATTGCTAGCCTATTCTTTTGCATCAATTTTCATAAAATCAACCCTTTTTATTAAGAACCAGATTTTTACAAAAGAAAAACAGACCGAATTCAGAATTCATAAAGCAAATTCGTGAAACCAATGAAGTGAAACAGAATTGGGAAAATCTAACAGGTTAACATCATCTCCTACAAGGAGTGTCTGGAAAAATGTAAGGCCGAAAATAAACTGCAGCATCAACAGGTATATAGCTGTTCTTACCTGAAGCGTGTGAACTTTGAACCATATATACCATCATCTTACTTTATTTTATGTTTTCCTGTTCGAATGCTACAGTTTACAGCATCCTAACTCTTTTTTATACAATTGATTCCACAATTCTTAAAGGAAAATCTCTGAAACAGGTGCCAAAGAACCATCAGCAGCTCAAAAAATCCATAATTATTAGGGTGGAAGGAAAATCAATGAAGCATGAGCAATATACAAACAGAAATCAGGTGAACATAAACTCCAAAAAGGAATCTGGGCAGGAAAATGTCTTCAGCATTAGCAGGACTTTATTACTTCCTTTTCACTTTTCTCAGCAACCTTTTTTATTTGTTGTTCTCCTATTCGAATGCTACAGTTTACATCATGTTAAGCCTTTACATCAAAGAAGCATAAGTAGATTTGCACTTTGGGAAGAAAAGAATAATATATACAAACACGACTTTCTGGTTTTCAGAGGAAAATGTGTAATTTTCCTTACTAATGAAATCTTTAATGCAATCTGCAGCCAAACCAGCGAAAGAGTTAAATGAAAAGTCACAAAACTAAAGCATTCGAACAGGCTGCCAGACCTAAACAGAAGGACACTCACTCATCGAAAAGATTCTATAGAAAAATGTGGGTGGAGTTTTCCCTACCTGCTAATCCCTAAGAATTTTCATGAAAAACCAGTGAGTCGTGACCCAGCGGATTAGGCGACCCAGCCAGCATCAAAATCCAATACAAGATCGTGGTGAAAACGCCTTAGAACCAATATTGAACAGGTCAAAGGGCAAATAAAGAACTCATTGATCTTAGCATGAATGATCTTAGAATGAAAATCAATGGAGCGTGACCAAATGGATCAAAAGAACAGGTTTTCAGAAAAAAAAGAACCAGATTGAAAAGCAAACCAAACGAACACTCAATGGATCTCCTGGAGAGATAATCCTCGACTGATCCCATTCAGCAGATCACCGAAGCGTGACCAAGCGGCACAGGCTATCAAAATGGTTTAGTAGGTGGAAATTCATGCATTGGAAAACCAAATCCAGCATCCGAAACGAAAGTGCGATCAACCAATCACAGAAACGAACCCGAAAAAACCTCGCATGCATTTGTTAAATATATATCTACATATGTATATATACATCTAACCCAGAGCCCTCATCGTCGTCGGAGTTGGTGGTGGTGGTGGGAGATGCACTCGGATGCAGTTGGATGCACCGGGATGCACTCGGATGCAGGCGTCAGTTGCTGTTCGCCTAGTCAAAGGTCACACTCGGATGCACACCAAAAAACACACACGATCTCGAATGTGTGGGGATTATTAGTGTGTGTGGGAATTCAAGATCATCAAAGGGATTGGAGTGGGTTTGGTAAAAGAGTTAAGAGTTAAGTTAATTAAATGATGCAAATGTGTAGCACTTCAGCAGGCTAACAGAAAGCGGGGGAAGTCCCTACTCACTCACTCACAGCATAACCAAAGTGTTTCCACTTCCCACGCATTCCCCGGAAACACATGCAAATGTGTCGCCCTTCAACAGGTCACCAGCAGGCCCAGGAAGAGAGTGTCAGGGTCAGAGATTTGGAGAGATTTCACACCACTATCTAAAAATGCTGTTGACCTATTCAGATTTTCACAACCAAAACAAACAAAAATATTAAACAAAACAAAAACACACACAAAATTCGTCATGCTCCATGGGGGTCACTCTCTCCAACGACACACCTCACTCTCTCTCTGTCATTGTAATTTTGGGGGAAAAACTGTAGCATTTAAATAGGAAATCATAAAATGAAGAAGCTATGCTGTAAATACAAGAAAAACCACCGAAAATTCCCCTAGCAGGTAGATAGAAAATCCAGCGATGCGTTCACACTTTCCACACGCACTGTGTGTGTGCGTTCTTCGCGCCTAGTGAATTTCAATTAGTTAAACAAACAAGCGAGCATTGTATTGTTAAACATTTTCCTCCTCTCTCATTTTATTTAAACAAATTCATGGAAGGAGTGGAAAGGGCCTAAGCGATCGTCGTGAGAGCAACAACAATAGCCCGAATTCGTGGCGGAACATTTTCCCAGACAATGCAGCCACCCGTAGAAAATCTCAGTCTTCCGAACGGGCAGATGGAGTGTCTCTCTATTGGGAGACCTGCTCGAAATCTGTTCGCCTGGTGGCCTGTGTTACACTTGGCTACACTTGTGGTTATTAGGCGGCATGGGATGCTGCAATGGCGTGACACAACAACAACCCCGCAGGTCAACTGGTCTCGCTTCGTCGCATCTTGGCAATCAAAATAAAGAAAACAAAAACGAAAAGTCAGAAAGAAATGTTGAGTAAAAAACGCGATCGTTGATTGCTCCTCGCCTGCTACTAGCGAAGACCTTGGCTCCAAAAACTGGTGCAACGCTGTGTAAAGTTGAGGCACCCTGCCCCCAAAGATTTGGAGACGCGTCTTCGGCTGCTTTCTTAGTTTCCCTGCGCACCTATTCGTTTCCAAGACTTTTGACTTTCGATTTCTTTGACAAACTGGCCCCAAAAAGACCTTGGCGACGCCACCACTCTTAAACTGCATAATTGTCGCCTTCTCGAAAAGAGAAATTAATCATAATTTCGGGAAAAATTACAAAAATTTTCGATGTCTCAGCACAGGGTCACAGAAATGCCGAAAAGAACGGTATTATCACTGCATTTCTACAGCCAAGTCTTCTGATCTAGTTATATTTGTCTCGCTTGCGCGCCCGCTGTCTTAATGGTAAAAGGAAAGGGCAAAGAACTTGCCTATTCGCTCTGGGCTCGCCCACTCTCTTAATGGAAAGTGGAAAGGGCTTGCCTATTCGCTCTCTTTCTCTACGTCTTCCGTTCGTCTGCTCTCACAAACACTTGGGAAATCTGCCGTTGCTTTGCTTGTCAGCTGCTCAGGAAGTCTATTTATAAAGTTTTAGATTATATCCAGTATGATTATGGAAAAATGCTGCTTTATTTATGCCTATTTATTAAGAATTTTAAAATTATTGACATTTTGTCTTTTTTTTAAGAATTCACAAATGAACCTATTCCGGATATTACTTTTATGTTTTTCCTGTTTTCAGATTTTCAGAATCAGAACATACAATAAATACGTCACAAACAAACACCCACAATTCGGGGTGCTCCATGGGGGTCATTCTCTCCAACAAGACCTTTCTCTCTCTCTCTCTCTCTCTCTTAATGGAAAGTGGAAAGGGCTTGCCTTGTACGCTCTCTCTACATCTTATACGCGTTTGCTCTCGCAACTGAGAGAAATGAGCCGTTGCTTTGCTTGTCAGCTGCTTAAGAGTGTATTCATAATTTTGTATACCCTTGTAGAGGGTATTATAGTTTTGCCATGATGTTTGCAACACAGTGAAGGAGTCATCTCCGAACCTATATATTCTTGATCAGCATCACTAGTCGAGTCGATCTAGCCATGTCCGCCTGTCTGTCTGTCCGTCTGTCTGTCTGTCGGGTTATATGCAAACTAGTCTCTCAGTTTTTGAGCTATCGGACTTTCAGGATAGTCTTATATCTTTTGCAAGCAGTATATATGTCGGAACGGCCGGAATCGGACTACTATATCCTCTCGCTATTTTTCAAGATATTCACATGAAACTTAATTTTTGCATTTATTATATACTTATAGCTATTTCCTAGAAATTTCATCGAAATCGGACCAATATACTTATCATATAGCTGCCATAGGATAGGTAGGTCTAAGTTCATATTTTACATATGAATTTTACATTTGCATACATTTTACATTATACATGATATATTTTATGAACATCTTTTATAATAAGTAACAAATTATCTGCAAGGATATATAAACTTCGGCTCGCCCGAAGTTAGCTTTTCTTACTTGTTTTTTTTTTAGATTTTATTCAGACAATGTATGAAAAAATACTTATTTATTTCAAGTTCTTCTTAAGAATTCTAAAACTATTCCCATTTTGTTTTTTTTTTTTTTAAGAATTCACAAACTATTTCGGATATTACTTTTATGTTTGTTTTTTTGTCTTTTTGCGTTTTTTGGTTATTTATAAGAAACTAGATCTTCACCAGTCTTCAAAGGATTTAAACTTGAAAAGTCGAAAACATTTTGCAAGCACTGTGTAGAATCCCAAAAGCTTTGAATTTCTCAAATTCTCAAGATTTGAATTTCTCAAGCTCAAAACTCTAGGGAACACTGTGCCTCGTGCAGGATTTCCGCAGATTCATGCAGCTTACTCTGCTCGACACTCGTCAGCGGGAGCTGGAACACATGGCTGATGCCGCCCGAGGTGACCAGGCAGGGCAGCGATAGGACAACACTGTGCTTCAGCCCGTATAGACCCTGCATATCCGTGCCAACGGAGAGGATCTTGCCCTTGGCGCTGGTCAGCGCCTCCACGATATCTGCACATGTGGCGCCAATGGCCCAGTTGGTATACCCCTTGACCCCGCCCACCGCTACGCCCGCCGTAGTGATGTTCTTGAAAAGGTCTGACCAATTCTCGGGATCCTCGCCGCAGGCCAGATCCTTGATCACATCCGTCAGCCGAATGCCGCCCACGGAGACGGAAGACCACACCGGCACCGCACTTGCGCCGTGTTCGCCAATGACATAGGCCTGGACGGCGGACGGTGGCAGGTGAAGGCGCTCGGCGATGAAGTAACGGAATCGCAGCGAGTCCAGGTGACAGCCGGTGGTCAGGCAGCGATGCTTGGGCAGATTTCCCAGACGCTGCGTCGCATAGGTCATGACATCGGCGGGATTTGAAATGGTCACAAAGGTGGCATTGGGGCTGTGCTTCAGCAGTTGGGGAATCAGAATCTTGAAGATCTCGAAGGTTTTCTGCATCGCAGCCAGGCGAGATCGATCCTTGCCAGAGGGTCGCGCACCTGCCGTTATGATCACCACATCAGAGTCTTTGGTGTGGGAGCCATTGCCGCAGGCCGTAATCCGAGGATCTCCCAATGTGGCGGATGCGTGCAGAAAGTCCAAAGCCTCCGCCTGGGCCAGTTTATAATTGGCATCAAAGATCACCAGGTTATTGGTCAGTTTGCGATGGAGCAGGGTCGAACAGATGGCCGAGCCCACCTGTCCCGATCCCACTACGCTGATCTTCGGACCCCCCTTGCTTTTCCATTCCGTCAAGGGCGTCATCGATTTGGCGAAGGTGGACTTCCTGAGACGCGGTGTCCGCAGGAAGGAAGACAAGGCCAAGGCCGTCGCCTGACTTTGCAGGAATCGCATCATGGCCATGTTGATCCTTTGTCCAATAAAATGCTACTTCAAATTTTGGTTTTTTGTGATTAAAAAAAAAGAAAATGAAAGTCCGAAATATGTAGAAAAAAAATTTTGACAGGGCAAGAGTGAACCGAAATAAAATTATAATTTAGTTTTGATTACTAGACCAAAGTAATATAAAGAGATTTAAAAATATGTTTATGTAAACTATAAAAAAAACATCGTAGGATTTGTCAATAATCTATGTATTTACTTTTATTTTAAACCCTATTAAATTAATACCAACATGAAGCATACTTTTAGGCAACAAATAACTGCATATATTTTTTTATATTTAAATATTTTTGGTTGCTTTTCCACACTACTTGTGTATAGTTTTCTACCAAAGTCTTTAGTCACTACTATTGGCACTTCAATCTTGTTAACTGATTTTAAAGAAATTATAAAGTTAATTTATTTATTTTATTATTTGTATGTATTATAAATGATGTAATTATAAGAAATCATTATAAAATATGTATAGGGCAATTCCTTGATATTTATTAAAATTAAAGTTATTTAAAACCTGAAGCATACTTTAAAGCATAAAATACAATTTATATTTCGGTAACTGTTCAACACTTTATTGGTATTTTACTATATCAAAGATACTGGTCTCTTTTTTGTGCTCGCACTTGGTCACACTGCTCTTTGCACATTTCATTTTTTCATTCGACTTTAAACAATTCGGTTGGTTTCCATGGAGTTAATAATTTCTGATTGATTTTTCCAAGAACCACGTGTTGTCCTATGCACGCTCGCTTGCCTATTTCCCAGGGCAATTGAGTGCTATTTTAATGGACATAGAGAAAAGCCAACGACAAACTTACCAAAGTGCCTTGCTGACACCCTAGCTTGGCATTTTCATTAAATTGTCGCACAGTTATGAATGATTTTATAAATAAATATTTTAAGCGCTTCAAACATTAAACGGTGACAAAATAATACATAAGGTTACAGTTATGCACGAAACGCCAGAGAAATATATTGATAGTATTTAATAATGTGTTGGTTGACACTCATCGGACCTACGCGTTTTGAGGTACTAGCACATATTTTTTTTCTTGCCGTATATAAAAGAGGTTAAAATCGAAGTTACCACCCCTCTTGAGAGCCATGTGGGTTTATTTATAATATTTTCTAGAAAATACATATAACACCAGCTCAACCCTTTTCTGTGTCTACATGGAATAGGAATACATAGGTTGAGGTTAAAGAACCTAGAAAAATCTATAGATTTGGGTTATTTTTTCTTTTGATATGTACATATATTAACCCTTAAGATAACCCCTCTTATTTTAGTATACAAATACGTAGAACCTTTCTCCTACTAATTTTGAAGTCCTACTTTCATGTTTGAAGTTTTATATATTAATACAAGATCCATTAGTTCAGAACCTAGTGGAGTGTAAAGTCCATCCAACTTTATAATCTTCTAAGACAGCCTACAGAATTTAATTTTAAAGCCAATTTCAAGGTTGTTGGATATTACAAAGGGTTTATTTTCTTGGAAATGATCTTAAAGCTTTAATATTCTTATACATATAGTCTATTTAAGTGTCTGTGCCGCCTCCAATATCTTGCTCATCTCCTCGCTCTGGGACAGGGCCTTGTGCACCGCCATTAGTACCTGTGACTCCATCTCCTGGGTCTGCTCCTGGCTCAGCGCCAATGTGCTCACTTTTTTGGCCAAAGCCGCCAGTTTGGGCTGGCGCTGCAGGAAACGATCCACAATCACGGGCGAGATATTGGCCAACTTGGCGAACTGCATGATGTGAGGGGACAGGTTGCTCGGTATATCGATTGTGACATCCTCCAGCTCCTTGGCCGTGAGCTCCGGTTCCCTGGGGCTGTTCAGATGTGGCTTAGGAGCTGCTGTAGTACTGGGCACCTCGGTGGGCTTCTCGACACGCGGTGGCGGCGGCGACGGTGTCACGGGTCTGAAGGGAAGGGGATAGTGGTATGGCAATGGTTGCCTCACCAGGACAGGCCGTCGGTGTGGCATGCCCATAGGCGGTGGAGGTGGAACCACAAAAACTGGCTGGAAGGAGACAGCGCGTGGAGGAGAGGGAAGTGGAGGAGCTACCGTTGGCGCTGGCGTCGAGGCGCGGCTGGTCCACTGCTTCAAGAAGCTGCTAAAACGCTGCATCATACTACCCTGCGGCGGCTCAGGTGCCTTGGTGGGGCTCACACTTTCCCTGGGCTGGTCGTCATCAAAGCTGTTGTCCATGGTGTTATCATCATCGTCGCCATCGACGTCCTCATCCTGCTTCTCCACGGCCTCAGCCTCAGCCTCTGCCTCCTCTTCCGCCTCATTCTCCTCCTCGAAGTGGAGCGTGTCCATATACTGCTTCATCAGGGCAATATCGGCATCGTTGGCGGTCCGCTTGCGTAGATAATCGATGGTTTCTATGGAATCACTAGTGCCAATCAACTCGCCCAGATCCTCGATCTTTGGCAGCTTCTTTAGGCCCAGTTTTTTGTATGCTATGTCCAGAATATCACTGGGATAGCCCGAGCTGGGAGCAGGAGTGGTCGTCGTTGTCGTTGTGGTAGTCGTAGGAGGCGTTACACTCGGCTTGATGAGTTTATAGACCGGCAGACCGAAGTAGTAACCATTATCCCGGCCATAGATAATGGGCCTCGGAGCCATTACTGAAGCCTGGATGCACTGCAGCAGGGCCAAGGGCCAGAGAAGACGTAACAGGAATCGAAACATTCCGCTCACGTCGAAGGTTTAAGGACAACTAACGCTTGAGGGCCCGAAAACCTTTCCAAATAGACTTTGAACCCATCCCAAATAGCATTTTTCCCTGAATTTTTTCACGCGCAGCTACCTGCTGATCCATGGAAAATCTCACATTTCCATTGAATTTTCCACCTTGTGTGACGAAAGCAGGAAGGAGCAAGGCTTTTGCCCTTGCCTACCTGTTTTTTTGTGGACAAAAGAAATGGGATTTCAAGAGGGTTTCGGTTTCGGGTTTCTGCCTTCCCAGTCCGGCACAATGTACGAACAAATATCCGTGGAAAATCAAAGGGAAACTCGGCATATTTCAACAAACTAACACATGTTTTATTATCGTAATTTTAAACCTTAAAATGGAACACTTGATGGCCACGTGTGTGGTAGAAATTGTGGCCATCAAATCCAGTCACAGATCTCTTAGAAACTAGGAGGAATTCTAAATTCGCCAGCGCTGCCCAAGGGTTAGCGTTTACTTAAATTGGGGGAACCTTTTTGTATTTACACGGGGTTAACGTACATGAAAATTTTGCAGAGGAAAACAAATTGCAAACATTTGAGAGCGAGAGCCATGTAAAAAAAAAACCGGGGAGGTTTTATTCAAAGGATACGGGGAATTTGGCTCACCGCTGGGCAACGGCAGTCGTCGCTTGGTCACTATCATCACTTGGAGACGCCCACCAGGGCGGGACGTATGCAGCGTTCGTGCAGCTTATAGCCCAACTTGGTGACCTCCACCACGGTATTGGCATCGACGGTCTTGTCCTCCTTCTGGAACAGGGCCTCATGCATATTGGGATCGAATTTCTGATTGATGGGATCCACAGGCTCCAGGCCGTGGCGCTTGAACACCTGCAGCAGCGAGGCGCGGGTCATGCTGAGGCCCTCGTACAGGTTTTTCAGGTCCGAGTTGCCGCTGAGCTGTAAAAACCATAAGGGTATCAATAAGGTTTTTTTTTTTAATTCCCAAAGAGAAGTTATATCTGCAGATTTCGAAGGAACTAAGCTCCTTGATCCCTCAAATCCCACCTTATCCTTGGGCACCGCCTGCGTGGCATGACCCAGGGTGTCCGCCACCTCGAGCAGGTCCTTGCAGAAGCTTTGGATGCCAAAGATCTTGGCATCGCTGATCTGCTTGTTCAGCCGATTGCGCATGTTCTCGCTGTCAGCCAGCGCCCGCTTGTATTTGTCCAGCAGCTCGGCATTCTGCTCCTTGGCAGTGGCCAGATCCTTGCCTAGCTTCTCCAGCTCCGGTGACGCTGCCGCTGCCTTTTGTTCCGCTGCCTCCTCCGGCTGCTTCTCCGTGCTGTACAGACGCCGGTGGGACAGACGCAGGGGGACGCTGTGGGGCAACACAGAAACTTCGTTATCAAATCAAAAATCACAATTACGTGCGGCGGCCGGGCAAACGTGCGATCATTACGTCACAGAAAAGAGGAAGCGGTGAGGAGCGGGAGGGCCCCCGACTTACCTCAGGCTAGGTGCCGTGACCGATGTGTTCCGCTGGGCGAGGCGTCGGCCAACCAGCTGCAGCAATGCTCCCTTCGCTGACATTCTGAGGAGTCGCTTTTATTTCGTAAAATAAAACTTATTTAGCTTTTTAGCTTTCAAAACGAATTCGTCGGCCTGCTAATCAGTGTGACCGCGCCGAAGCCGATTAAAAATACCAGCAGGTCGTTGAGAAAATACCAGTAAATACCATTTTAAGGAACAGGTTGGCAGTCACAACGTAATCAAATAACGTGAAGGGGTCCAAGACGTAATCTTTTGGAACGTTTCGTTCAACGTAAATAGAGTTGCAAGTTTGCCGCCCATTTTAAATCAGCAATTATTATCACTACTATCTATATCTATTAAAACAAAAACAAGAAGTTTATTGACTTTATTATAAGCATGAACTAATTTTTAATTGTATTGCATTTTAAAAAAGTATGTTGGAAAAATACCAAAAGATCTTTCTGAACTTTCTACGTCGCGTGTATAATGTATGTACATATACAAATGTCAAATTGCATGTAAAATTTCAAAGAAAAGAATTTTTAATGTTTTAAGATATTTGTTTATTAATATGCATGATTAAATACATTGAATTTAACGTAAATAAATCAAAGAAAAGCTGTCGTATTAATTAATTTGTTTAGTATTTATTTATTTTAATTTCTTCCTAATAAAAGGCAGCCGCTTGCTTTATTAGTTTGGCCTACGGGTATCCTTCTTGTCATTGCAATGGCATTGGCAAGAATCTTTTGGTTGGCCCGAGAGACTGGTGCTCTAGGAAAATTTCCAGGGGGTCCAAAGGGGCAAGCAGCAAGGTCCACGGGTCTGCAAAATATTTATATTTAGGGATTTATGAATATTAAATTTAGCAAGTTAAGCTATTAATTATGAAGAACTGATAGACAGTGTTTGCAGCGTATCCAAACATAGTCTACTTTTTGGCGATAATAGGAAATATTTGCAGAAAAATATAAACTATAAACTAAAATGTAAAATATTTTTGTAACTTGAGCCGAAAATCTATATTTGTAAGGCATTCTTATACTTGATTAGGGTTGCCAAAAAAAACCTCTCATTAATTTAATAAAGTTCGTTTTGTTAAGGGTTAACAATAAAATCAAAATGCAATATTATGAAAAGTTTGACTACGATATATAAAACATTATACAATTTTATATACTCATATTTTCTACATATGTATGTACATTTCTAAACATTAAATTGTTATCATTGAAATAATTAAATTTTGCTGCGAAATAGGTCCGTTCGATTTGACTGAATCCATTTCTCGCTGTGCACCCCCATGCTGGCACACACACACACACACACAGCCAGAGAAGAGAGCAGCGTGTCTCTTCGTGGGTGGCCCTTAATTCGTCGTCATCTGCTTGGGTGGTCTCTATTAGCCGGCCTGCTCTATCTCCTCGGGCGGGTGTGCGCGTGAGCGAGAGGGCTGGAGGTGCCCTGCCCTGCCCCCATTGATCATTTCATTCCCTCGTTTGATAGTGCGTGACGATGCCTGAGAGGAGGAGGGGATGGCTGCCAGCGGAGCTATCCATCCCGCTTGCACTAATTTATGCCGCCCGAATGGTGGGGCGCCCATTTTTTTTTAATCCTTTTGCCTGCCCTTCGTCTCGCTAGCTCTCATTTATTCGAGCATAAAATTAGCAATTATTTGTTTTCCCCGTTCGCTCTTCATGTGTGTGTTTATGCGAGTATGTGTGTGTGTGTGTGTGTGTGGGGTCCATGGGGATCGTGGGGCATTATTGTTTTTGTTTTCGACATTTGGGGATCTTCTAGGAATCCGGGGAATCGCAAAAAGTCCGCCAGGCCTGCCTTTATTATTATGAATGTGCTTCTGAGGAAAGGGAAATTAGGTTTTTTTTTTATTTTGACTTGGGGTTCAAGTTTTTGGGAGACCTCATGAAACTCCAGGGAACTTTTTCTATTCACGAAATAGCTCATTAAATCTTTAATGATTTTAAAGAATGCACACTCATTAAGTTAATATTATTCTGAAAACTGTTCGGTTATTTCTATGTCCTATAAAAGGATTCTAGAAATCCAGATCTTTTTTGAAGTAATAACTAAATAATAATAACTATATAATAAATAATACAAACTAATTCAAAATGCGCACTTAAAAGTCACAAGTACGAATTCGGTGACACGTTAGTATATACATACATAACTATTAGTATATATAAAATACCGCTCCTCAGCAAATAATACTAAAAAGGTCCTTTGGCATGACCGAAAAAGCTGTACACTATAGTTTCCTATACTTGTCTTATGCCAAAAGATCTGTGAGTGTTCTTGCATAATTTTGGTGTACCAATTTATGCCTACTAGACCACGAACTTTAATTTTATAAAAAATAAATAAATAAAAAATATTGATCATGCCAGAAAAAATTGGTTTTTGATATTAGTGGTAATATTTATATAATTATAAATCATATTATTAGATAATTTTTGAGGTATTAGTAAAAGCTAAAAGGTATTCAGAGAAAAACAATAGACAGAACCTAATATTTGTGTCTTGGCTTTCAAGGTGTCTAAGTACATATCTACAGATTGTAAATAAAAATGCGGTACTTTTAAACCAACGAATTACAATAAATAGTATTTTTAAGAAATGATTTTTATTTATTTTGTAGTTAATAGCATATAAGATAGATTTAATAGTCATTTATGATATTGAGAACACTAGGAAATTGATTGCTAAATATATTCTAATTTATTTCTTAAATATGTAACAGTTACAGTCCTGAGGTTAATAGTTAAATGAACTAATTATTGTATTTTTTCTAAAAGAGATTCACCAGAAACCTGATTTTTTTGTAACTGTATATCTTATCTGAGGTTCATCCGTTAAATCTCAGAATCCTCCGGAGCTCTTGTCTCACTGTAATTGGCCAGGCCAACCTAGATATGGCCCCGCTGGCATTGATAAAGTTATGACAAGCAACGGCAACAACATCGAATGTTTGTTGGCAACAATTATTGTGTTGTTGACGGCCAGATAGATAGCAATAATTTGCATCGACCGGAGCGTGGAAACATCCGAACAAGCAGCGGCAATTGTTAGCTAAAGATAAAAAAAAAAAACAGCTAACAAAAGGGGAGCAACTGCACCAGGCAACACATGCAGCACATGCAACAGCGGCAACATGTTACTTTTGACAATATAACGCAACGGCGTGGCGACAAGCAACTGGGAGCATCTCCGATCGCAGATACACATACTACATACATATGTATGTGTATCCCCCAGACATCCGCGGCATTCGGACTTCATGGTGGTCTTGGCATCCCGGCATCGCCATCCCCCATCCCGGGCTTAGTTGCCGCTGTCAATCTTTGGCAAAAGGCAAATGCTGCTACTGTTCGCCGCAGCCGCAGACTCCTACTCCGCCGCCGCCGTCTCCGTCTCCTGGGCCGTCTTCGACTCCCAAGTCCGAGTCCGACACAGACGCAGTCTTATAATTGCATATAGCGCCAGTTGAAGTTCCGGTCGGTTGGGTTTTTTTGTTGTTGTTTTTGCCTGTTGCACGCGCTTTCTTTTTTGTGCGGCGCCGCCGACAGACTGGGTTGCACTGCAAAAATATTAATACCATCCTAATGCCTCAGAAAGCGATAAGGTTTGCAAATCTTATTAGCATGTGTCCAAAAGTATGCTACAAACATTGTTAAAAAATTAATTTTCATTGCATTTAGGTTAAACTAAATTTTATTGCATACTTTTGGACACATTTTCTATGGTTTTGGAAACCATAGCTAAATGGGGTATTTTATTAATGTGTTTAAATAATAAGGTAAAGATATTCTTAACTACAAATTTATTTATTAAAATTAAAAATATTAAAAATATAAGTAGACATCTCAAAATAATATTTTGCTTTACGAGTCCAAAATAATTTATGTAAGTTTAACTTACTTAACTTACTTAACTTACTAAGTTATTCTAGAAACTGTAGAAACTATATTTTGAAGCTATCATCTTCATTATAGAACAACTCTGTTTTTAATTCGAAATAACTTTTTTTATATTAAAATGTATATTTATATATCTTTATAATAAATAATACTATCATTTATGTACATAAGTTATTTTAGAAACTGTATGTATTTTGGAGCTAACAGCTTTAGCACTCAATCCATGGAACAACGCTGTTTTCAATTCGAAATAAAGCTTTTTTTATATATTTAAATATTATAAAATCTTAAAAGTCATAAAATGAATTTTATCCTCCACCATTTGTTGAAATATTTTATGCTTATTCATACGTTAAGATCTGTATATTTAAAATCTAGTTAATTGTTAACACCTATTGTTATTCCTTAAAAAGTGCACTTACAATTCCCAAGAACGAATTCAATGACATTCTAATGTATATAGAACCACGCAAATATTAAGACTGATCATAGGCAATATAGTTCTAAAGAGGACATAGGTCTATGTATGCTCTGGCAAGTAAATTAAATCACCCGACTATACCTCAATTTATATATTTTATTATCATATATTCTATATACATATATATATTCAACAACACAGTACTTCATCATTTTTCTCACTGTGCCCCTGTGTATGTGTGATTGGTGAATGGCATGTTGCCACCCAAGTTGCCAGTTGGCTGGCCAAGACTTAATAGCCGCTTTCATTGGCCAAAAGCCTGATAACAGACCACACACGAAGGGGAGCTTCGGCTATAAGTATATATACATATATATATATATATATAGAGAGAGATACGGGTAAATGTTGCTGCAACATGTTTTGCCAAAGCATCAAACGGTAGCTCTTCTTAATTACAACAACAGAGGCAGAGGCCGGTCATTAAGATAAATCGGAAACGGAAATCGCTAATGAAAAATTTCCATATTTATGGTGGCGATAAAGCGATACAACAACAGCAACATTGCTGGGGCAGCTAAACAACTAAATTTTCGTTCTCGACTGATTGGGATGTGGATGTGGATTTGGATGTAGATGTGGTTGTGGCTGTGCCTGTGGCCGGTGGCCACCAACGACGCAGCCACTTGGGCGGTCCACGTTCGCGTGATTTGTTCTCCTTTAGTTTGTTGTTGATTTTGTTTTCGTTGTGGCCCGGATTCATGTCTGTATTCGTACGAGGCTGCAATTAATTCCAACGAAATTTAATTAGAATTAAAATGTTTTTTTCATCGACTTGATGGGTGATAAGGCAAGCGCGAAATGTCAATCAATTAAATGGGTCTGCGGGAAGAGTCAGTAATCCGAAATCTGGTCAGGTTCATCTGAGCTGTCAGTCAAGTTGGTGATAATGCAGGAGGAATCATCTTGTTATTCTGAAATCTTATAGCTTAAAAGTGTAAATATTTTTGAGGGTTTGCGGAATATTCTATGGATGATTCATGTATTTTTGGGAACAAACAAGACAAAATGGTATGGTTTTTAAACTACATTAAATGCTAAATATTACACAGAAAATTATTAAAAATATATAATAATACATAGAAATATTTAGTTAATTCAAAACTCACTAGAAATTGATGCAAAAAGTCACGAAATGATTTTTTTATGTGAAAAGTAGTTAACGAATGACATTAAAGTATGTATTTCCTTGGGGAACCTTTTTAAAATAAGTTAAATAATATAATAAATACTTTTTTCCTAAAAATAAACACTTCTTAAAGCCCCAACGAAATATCTTATATATTTATAAGTTTTCTCCAAGCCATAAATAAATATTATATAGCCCCCATTATACTTTCCCAACTCATTAAATGCGATCATATAAGTGGATCCGACAGCCATACGATACAATTGCTTTTCGTGCTCAAAATTAACTGTCCGCCCCCCCACGAAAATAGAAACTAAAAACGAATTTATATGGGCCCCATAGAAAATTAGCTATATTTTCCAAGTATTTTCATTCTTTTTTTGTGTGTTTGTGTTTTTTGTTTTTTGTTTTTGGGTTGGGGGCCACCAACGTTGGGGCCGCCATCAGCGATGCCATAATAAATGATTGATCGAATGTGAGCGTGTGGCTATGGGTATGGATATTTGTACAGCTGCGGTTAAGATTATAGCACTTAAGATACTATTTTAGGCAGGCAACAAAATGAAAGAAATAAGTTCGCTGCCAAGAACACTTAAATACATGTTTAAAATAAAAAAAAAAGAGAAAAACGGAATTAAATAGCTGATTTATATGTATTTAAACACACCCCCTATATAATCAAGTGTTCATTAAAAGAATACAATTTTTAGCTAGCTAAAACTGCTTAATATATATTATAGTCTTAAATTTAAGCTGTAAAATTATATGTCGTCCCATTCTTGACTCTCTACACCCTATGTAATTAATACTTAACACGACCATTCTTTTTTTCTTCCAAATATAATAAAGTTATTTGTCCAGTGACTTATTTTCCTTACACAACCTCCCTATGTAATCAAATTTTTTATGTAAAACTTCTGGCTTAAATACAATTTTCTAGTTAATCGTTGCTATTCTGTTGAACTCAATTGTTCCATGTGTAGATCGGTTGGCGGTACATTTGATTGATGCGCTTTCCGTGGATGCGAGTGCCCCAGACGCTTCAGATACGCACTTGGCGGCTTTATGTTGCTGCGACGGTTGCCGTTGCCATTGCCGTGGCTGTTGCTGTTGCTTTTGGCATCTTTATGCTTCAACACAACTGTCAAAAGATTTGCCCAACAACAGCATTAACGGCCGCCAGAAGAGGGACGTCAATGGGCTGTTTGCAACATGCTGTGATTTTTATCGCCGTCACACACGATGCGTGTGGTCCCGTCGCAGTTGCGATCCGAGTGTGCCGAGTGTGTCCAGTACCCAGAGTATCCCCGAGTATCCCAGAGATCCCGGATCCCATGTCCGTCCAGTTTCTGTTTATGTGGTTGTTGGCCTGGACTTTGCTCGTGTTTCATGGCTGTCACACATATTGTCCGTGCTCAATGGCTATAATTAATTGCTCTCTTAACTCGAGGCGAGCACTTGGCTGGGATGCAAATTTCAAAACAATAATGCTAAGAAAAAGCAGGTAGTTTGACATGGATTTCTTAAGTTTAAGTCTTTGATTTGAATATATATTTTCTTTGCTTTAAACATACATACATATTTGTGGATTAAAAGGGAATTTGGGTGAAGGAAAGAGGTTTTTGGTAAGTAAAACATTACGAAAAGGTTATTTCTTTGAGGAGTATTTGAATTTTCTTTTAGATATTCTTTAAATATTTAATTAAATTTAATAAAATTAGATATCCTGGTTTAAAAACACTTCTAAATGTTTCTTTTTTTTGAAGTTTCTTTGCATTTCGTTCAGTTATTCCTAAAAAATTTATGTAGATTCAAAAAAATTCTATAAAATAATAAGATAAGCACAAATTTACATTTAATCTTTGTTAAATTTTAAACACTATCTTAAGGTTTCCATATCTCCTCTGGATTCAAAACGTTTCCCCGTTGTTAATGGCCCATGTCAACAGCCATAAAATACTCCACAAAACCTAACAACAATTTCGTTTAAAACAAGGTCACAGCAGTTAGTCCGATGTCCACAAAAACCAGATCCTACTATATGCTATTTCCCGGGAAATCATTGCACTTGGAAAGCATGCTAAGGTCAAGCACACACACACACACACACAGCCAACATGTGCTATTTATAGGGAAATCGTTCGGTCAACTCACACACACACACAGCCCACACGGCCGTGATATATGAGCCTCTCGACTGCCGCTGCTGCTGCTGCTCCTGCTCACTTTGCTGCCTCAGTTTACATGGCTCGTTGCCATTTGCATGTCAACGATTTTCCGAATTGTTGGCCGTGACAGACTTGTGGGTAAACAGACACCATGTGGGGCATGGTTGTTGGAGTGAATGTGGTAGGTGGGATATGGAGGGAGATGAGGGTGAAGGATCACAAGAAGAAGAACTTTTTTTAATGTTTAGGGAATTGGAGGGGTAGAGGAATTTGTTTATCAATGAAGATTTGGCTTTTAAAATGCAGATAAAAAGAATGGGAGTTTTATTAGATTAAAAAATTCCTTGAAATGAAGAAAAAATGTTTAAAAAGCCTCAAAGATTACAAGAAAAAGTTTGAAAATTTGTCTGCAATTTTCCCCCATCTGCCTCGTAAGTATTCTCAAGGCCAAGTCCGAGATCTTGGCTCAAACAGATTTGTTTGCCTGACTGACTCCAGCACTCAAGTATCGATTCTCAATGCTCACCGCAAATCGTTTGCTTCATGCACAATTGATGATTGCTCAATCAAAAGGGCCCCCATGTCTACCTCTGCCTATGGGAAAAATGCAAAATAAAAAAAAAAATATACAAAAAATACAACAACAAAAATAAGAAGAACAGAATCAACAAAAAGATGAAGAAACCAACTTGGCGCTACGTTTCGCTTGCCTTAATAATTTCGAAAACATTTTTTTTTCGTCGAATGCCGCACGGTGGCAGTTTTTTGGTCCAAAGATTATGGCCCAGTGGCGGCGGCAGAAAAGGGGAGTAAGGTAAGGTAGGGGCGGAGCAAGTAGAAGCCGGGTGGGGCTGCAGGGCCGGAGGCCTCACACACGGCAAGCGGCTGAAGATCAAAGCAAGCGCCAAAATGAAAATTATTACAAAGTGATGTAGCATGACTAAATACAATTTTATGTAGTCGAGAGGGAGGGGGGTTCTGCGCTCCCTTTTGAGGTCCATTCCAACCAGGAATGTGAGCAGATACACTGGGAAAAAATGATGGTAGAGAATTTATGGTAGTAAACGATCTTATTATTATTTTTCAATTATAATGTGCAAAGTATCTGCCCAAGTCCCTTATTGGGTTTTAAATACGAAACTTCTTAAAGAGATAAAATTTTTAAAAGGTAACAAATCTTATAGATACTTCTCTTTATTTTAATTTCTTCTATAAATTATTTAGGGTACCTGTCTGATGTTTATTCTTCATAGAACAAAAATGATTTTAACCCGCATTTATTTTTATTTTAATTATTATGGAAGAAGCCAAAAGTACATAATTTAATGTTTATAAGTATACTACTTTTAAAAGATAAAGCATCTCAGTGATCGCATTCTTTAGTTTATTTTATAGCACAAATAATTAACAGACACCTCATTTAAGTTAATTTTCATATAAAACATGCGTTAAGACTTCTTTGAGTATATTTATTTTAATATTATAGAAGAAGCCAAAAGTGTTTAATAAATATTTCACTAAGAGTTCCGGTTAAGAAGCTATAATAATGTATTGATAAATATTTCTATTTCAAAATTTTCAGGTAGAACATAAATATTCCCCCCCAATTATATGTAAACCTCACAAATTTTATTAATATTTTTTTTTTTTTAGAAAATTAGATTTACATAATATGTAATACTAAGTCTAATGGGTATCTGTGTATATTTGAGTGCTAGTGACTAAGACCTTCGACTATACCTCACTAATTATACTCTTTTATTTATTAAAATATTATAGAAGAAGCCGAATATGTATAATACATATTTGAGCAAGAGTTCCGGCTAAAAAACTATAATAATTTATTGATAATGATTTATATTTACGAATCTTCAGCTATAACATAAATATTTCCACCAAAATTTTATTATTTTTCATAGAAAAAATGATTTAAATCTCATGAATTATATTTTTTGTATTTATCAAAATATTATTGAAGACGTCAAAGGTGTTAAATATATATTTCAGTAAGGATTACGCTTAAACAACTATTTCAATTTGTTAAACATTATTAATTTTTCAGAATCTTTAGTCAAAAAGCAAATATTTTCCCTAAATGTTAGTACCCATTTTTATGCCCAGTGAAGCCGCCAGCCTGGCCTGCAGAGTGGGAGGTGGATGTGGTCGCAGCTGCCGCCTCTGATGGTGATGCTGATGATGATGCACAGGAGCCATAAAACGGAATTATACGCATTCACACAACCGCAGAACAGTTGAGCAAACAACAATGATTCGATCCGAATGTCTCTATGTGGTCGGTCCCCGGTATCCCCAGATAATGTCTAAATTTGGTAAGAGCCATTCGTGGTGGCGGTGGCGGCGGCGGCTAAGTGCCTTCTCCATTATGACTTGAGTGTCATACGTGAGTCATCTGGCCGCAGCGTTGATAATTGCCAAGGCAGACTAATGGCTTATGGCCAGGGTGAGTTCGAACCTGGATCTTGGTTTTTTTGTGTTTTTTTTCTGGCCAAGAGGACATGTTGACATCATCTTATGCGGGTGGCCACCATAACGAAGGTGATAACTGGTGATAGCACTTCCTGCTTCGGCCTTGATGGGATTAGGTGTGCGGGATTATGGAGGCTACGAAGACAGGGGACTATTGTGGGAATATCCTGGAAAATCGAAAAGGTTTATATTTTATACAGAAATCTTTTTATTTCATAAAGTAACTCATAACTAATTCCCTTAACATTTCAAATCGACAGGAAATATAGTTGATTTCCTCTTAAAGAGAAAAAGAGAGATTTTTTTAGCTACCTTTTTAGGTATACCTTCCATTAAGCCTCCCATTTCAACGAAAGCGAAACCAACATCTCCTAAAAAACAGGCCCCAAAAAGAAGGTTCAGAGAGTTTGGGTTAACTTTATGCCTTCCCTGAACGATATGTCAGCCCGATCGCATCAAGCCAACCGAGAGATTCCTGTAAAATGTAAAACGAAATTCCCTTAAGCCGCTTAAGAGTCTCCCCGCGTTGGCATCGCGCAAAGTGGTCTCGGCCAGAATTGAACCGTAGCCAAAGTTCATGTAACGTCAACGACTCAATACGGAGCTACTGATTTCCCCTCCATACAAACATATGTACATATATACATATATGTATATATGCTGGGACTAGCGAAAGGAGTCGGAGCCAGCTCCAGAGGCAGCTCCACAGAGCCAGAGTCTTGGCCACATGATTGCACGTATAGTGGAACAAATTCATGGCATACGCGGCAATCGCAGGCAGCACCTTGGCAATCAGCAAGGCAAACAACAAGTCCATAAGTTTTAGGCCAGAAAGACAAGGGTAATGAGCTATGTAAGGCTTGAAAAATGACTTACCAAGTTCGGAAATATTTGGTATGGCTGTAAATATCGATATATCGATACTGTAACGATATTTGACGCAATGGTTGATACAGCGATATTTTAACGTTACAATAAATCGATATTCTGTTTGATTTATCAAACTATGCCTAAGCTTAGTTTAAACTATCATTGTTAGAAAGAAACTAATTAAATCTACAGTTTTAAATATGTTGTAAATATAAAACCAAACAAAAAAATGTAAATACAATTAAACTTAAAATAATATATAAAACATTAATGAATATTTTTGGATATTTGTTCGTTTTTATTGATAATAAACTAGAAAAATACATGTTCAATAACATGACAATAATATTTTGACATTAAATGTGATATTTTTCGAAATTACATATATCAAGGGGGTGTTATGTCTTATTAAATAAAAGACGTCTTATGTCTTATTAATAAAAAGAAAAACCGTCTTTTATTTAATAAGACATTACACCCCCTTGACCTCGAGCCGGCAAAACACCAAAGGATATATCAAAACTTTAAGATATTGAGCGCGATGTTTTGGTAGATATAATATATTCCTTTCAATATACATACATATGTATGTACATTCCTTTGAAATATAACTTATTTATGCATTACAAAAACTTGCATTTATTTATTAAACAAAACAAATGTGTTTAGAACAAAAGCCAATGAGTAATCTACCTACGTAATCACGTTTTTGATGATTGATGACACCCCTATATAATCAAAAGTAGAATAGAACAAAATTGCTTGTAGAAAATATAACAAAATAAATATTCCTTTAAATATTTGTTGCTATAGAATGATTATGTAATTATTGAAACTCCCTCCCCAAATAATCAAACATAATCATTTCGCTAACTCTACCACTAAAGTGATTACTTAATATATGGATCGCCAGTTACCTCTTTTATTAGCTACCCAAGTGCATAGTTGCTTTCTCAAATACATATATATTCTTAGAGAAGATTCTTTTTAAATTAAATTAAGATAACTTCTACAATTCATCTACCAAACTTAATTTGTAACTTTCATGTAAAGAGAGAAGATGGTATCCCATTTAGAGCTCCCTTGGAGGTCGCCTATGCCCAGTGTGTGTGTGTGGGGCATCTTCATCTTCGGGGCTGACAGAGAGCGACTCAAAAAAGGAATTAAGTTGAAATGTTGATGGGTGTGGGGTAAATCCCTCTGGGCTGTGCGGCTGCCACTGTTCTACGCTTAATGCGATGCGCAGAGCAGAGCCAGAAGACCCGTTTGCTGCTGGCAGGCCTCGTCCTCCTGCTCGATTCTCCTGCCCGTGATGCCTGTGATTCTTCTGCTTCTCCCAGATTCTTCTTGCAATGTTGTTGCGATGAAATCAATAAATGTAAGGCAACCGACCGCACAGCTCAGTTTCTTTCGTTCGTTTTTTCCCCCCAGTATTTCCATTCGGGTTATTCCAATGCTGGGCTACGGCAGCAGCACACACATGCTGTGAGTATGTCTGTGGATATCTGGCCGATCTACACCAATCCGGATGTCTGTATGTCTGTCAATTTCGGACCCCCGATCCGGGGCGATCTTCTATCCCATACCAGGCATAATTTGTAGGTAGGTTAATTCGTGGTGGTCGATCGGGGTCCCTTGAATACATAGATTCCCTCATCTGTCGGTCTCTCTGTCTCTCAGAAAAAGCAAAAGATTCGCCCTTTCCTCGTTAAATTAGGCGCATAATCATATTTACCCTAGACCCCCAATGAATAATCAGCGCTGTGGCTCTCTGCCTGGGATCGCTTTCTGTGTATATCTTACTGAGCAAATATTTGCAGAAGTCATTTGCTAACCAAATTGTTTGTTTTTTCAACAGAAATTCGGAAGCAAACTCAAACATTTGAAAGCTGGCCAGGAATTAGCTATGATTTTCTTTGAAGATTTTGTATCCATCAGATTTCTTTCATTTTTAGAAAGGAGAACGTAGAGTGATCATTGCTAAATTTACTTATTCCAGAAATCAAATTAGCGAAGGAATACGGGGAAATATACTCTTTTTGGCGATTAAAAAAATAATTTCAAGGAAGCAACTTAAATATTTGCAAGAATTCGCAGAGGAATCAGTTAGGGTTTTACAAATTATTTATTTAGGAAATTCAAGATATTAAATAATGCGGAGAAGCACAAACAGCTAAGAAATAAATAAAGGTAAAACATGAATTAATTAACAGAACAATAAGTTGATCAATAAATAAGTATAAGAAAGCCTGCAAACATTAAAAAAAATAAGCAGCAAAAAATAAATAAAAGGAAAGCAGGAAATAATTAAAAGAAACATATATGTATATCAAATAAATAAATGAAAGAATGTATTAAATAATATAATATATAATATATAGCAGATAAATCTATAGATAACAAAATCATTGTTTTATCTTTAAAAATAACTTTAAATATTATTAAGCGAAGAATTTGAGAAACATTTTTATGCGTTTTTACGTCAAGAATCATAAATAAAATAAAAAGAAAGCATAAAATAATCAAAAACCAAAAACAGCAAAAAAAAAAAAAAAAAAAAAAGTATGAAATAAATACAAGAAGCCATAAATAGCAAATAAATAAATAAAAAAAGCTTTTTTGTTTAACAAATATCTCAAAACATAATATAATCTATAAGAAGCCTTTAAAAAATTAATCCAACATTTAAAAAGGATTTTAATGGCTTTTTTCTTGACATCAAATGTAATTTAAATTCTCAAAAATAACCTAATCTAATCTAACACCCATTAAACATACAAATCTATTAGCTTTAATTAGATTTTGGGTCTATTAATTGCTTACAAAACTCCAAATGATGTAATGAAGATCAAGATCGACTGTTTTTTTTTGGTTTATTTCAAATGAAATCTTCCATCAAACATTATACGAGATTACCTGTGCAATCAGCGAGCCCACCTTGATTAACCGAAATCACCGGTGAAATCTCCGACAAATTAATTCGTAGAAAAAGGTGTGAGAAAATTAACTTGTCTTCCGCTGCCAGCAGCAAAAAAAAAAACAGAAAGCCCCTAAAAAAAGAGAAGTAAAAATAATCAATTAGCTTCGCAGAATCGTTCCAGAGCCGAAAAAAATAAGAATACAAATCGCTTTTACGGAATTACGGAAACTGTTGTAAGAGTAAGGGTCCCAGGTCCAGGGCCAGGGGCGACAGAAGCAGACCATCGGGACCGCAGATCCGACAGCAGATCACCAGATCTGCAGATCAGCCGGCAGATGCGATGAGATGATGAGACAACAGGTAACAGAAGCCGTATACGCCAGATTAACGCCCCGAGGCGAGATGGCTTCGACATCGACTCCGACTCCGACTCCGACTTTGATCTCCAGCGACTTTTGCACTTGCGCAAAAACAGGAAAAAAAAATGAAAACAAAACAAAACAACCAAGAAACAAGAAAGAAGAAAACAAATCCAGTCCGAAGAATTCCCAGCAAATCAGATTAAGGGGAAGAAGGTACCGAAATTGTTTTAATTATGACATTGCCCCGGGCGTAGGAAGTGTGAGCCGAGAGCAGCAGCAACAATAATAATAATAATAATAATAACAACGAGGCGACTGACCTTTGATGTCTCATTTTCCCTTGCCGACAGCCATGTGTAACACCTGAGGAGAAAAGGAGAAAACTCCCTGGACATTCGCATCGATAATCTACGAGCTCAGGCCCGCACGGCTCTGATCTCTTTCTCTGCCTCGCAGCGGGAATTCAATTTGGTTTTACAACAATAAAACGTCTTATTTAGGTTCGGTTATTAATGATGAGTTATGCGTTCAGACCTCCTTGGGAGACGGTCCCGAACCGATCATCATCTGGGCATAGCCGGCAAACTGGAATAGCCAGTGTTCTCGGAAGGTAGAACGAATCACCGATCTCGTAAATCTCAATCTTTTTTCCTGGCCCTCAAAACCTATTCGTAACTCGAACGAATCGAACTGAATTTTCACAATACCTTGGACTGAGACTGAAGACTTTGTCAGCTTTGTGCTGCCAGAAACTGACTTTCTTTTTGTGTATAATGAAGGCCAGTGACTCCTGGCAGGAATAAAAAACATTCTTACAGAGTTGCAATTATTAAAATCTACAAAGGAAAATGTTTTAAAGGGAAAGGAATAGAATTAATACTTTAAAATAATGTAGGCAAACATAAAAAACATATTTTTAAGTGGTTTATAAATTAGTTACTTCAGATTAATATGCTTTATAAAAAATATATTAAAATACACATTTTTACACATTTTACAGCAACTCAAAGGGAAACCATATCCTATGAAACCCTTTAAAAACCTGTAGAGTTAATATTTTCTCTTAACTGTTTGTCATTCGTAATGAATTCCATAAAAAGTGAAAGATTCTCCAAGTAATCGTTAAGTGCAGTTTTGTCACTTCTGCCGAAGTGGAACCATTGGAACATCTGTTCGCAGGAACTCGTTGCCTCCTCGTTTTTATTTTTTTTCTCCTTTTTTTTTTGGGAATCCACTCCCACGCAATGCCTGGGGAGTCCCGTGTGCTTAGTTAACCTTTCCGAATGACAAACGCAGATCATTACCCCGAGTGCGACAACAAACAAATAGATTCTCAAGACGAATTCCCCGGTGGGTTTCCAAACAAAAGGCAACTCGAGTCTTGGACTCCGTTTCTTCGGTTTTTTTTTCTTCTTTCGTTTTTTTTGAATAGAGGAAGCCCGGCCACAATACATTAGGAAAACTGTCAAAGCTGAATGGGAACTTAAGAGGTTTAACGCGCACTCTTAACGTTTCTTCTATTCTTTTGCCGGTTTTAGTTTCACCTACCGCAGCATAGAAATTCATTGGGTCTATGAGACTATCCTATATAGGAACATTGGAAACTTAAGCCCGCATTTTCGGGGTCGATCAAGTTATTAGCTGAAAATCTTCAATTCTTCCTAGGCGAAAGAAAGAACGAACGAACGAGAGACTCCTAAGACTTTTTGTGATAAATGGGCGCACGCCTAGAGCCAGGCTAATCACACACTTCCGGCATGCCGAAGCTCATAAATTAAGTTCGGTATACACCTGGAGGAATCTTGTCGATGTAGTATTTAAATTATAAATATAAATAATATATTTATTCTAAAATATAAAAATATGGGACATTTTAGCCAAAGTTTCATAGCTCTTAACAAATCAAGGTATACTTTTAGGCGTTTGCGTAGAGGAAATATTTCAAATATAAATTAAAAACCCATTTTCCACCATAATACCTGACCGATTGAGATTAATATTGGGATGTGGTTAGATAATACCTTAATACATCATTACATGTGCTTCTTGAGTAATGATCTTTAGGTTGTGTATAAATTTCGAGGCTTAGAAAATACGTGTCTGAATATTTTATAATGTTTTGTATTTATGGTTACTTAATTTAAAATAATAAAATATCTCACTCTAAGTATTAAGTAAGGGAGTATTGGCAAAATCGTCATAGTGTGCAAGAGGCAGGGTCTACATTTAGGCGACTGCGTACAGGAAATATTCCTAAGATATAGGTTAAGCCCTTCCTTAAGCCACAATACTTGACCGATTGAGTTTAAAATTGGGATGTGGATAGATAATACCTAAATATATTATAACTTTCGGTTATAGAGTAAGGATCTTCAAAGTATGTACATATGAATACTGTGATTTTATTTAAAAACATAAAATATGTCAGTCTTAGTAGTATTAACCAGAGCTTGATAGTTCGCAAAATGGAGGGTCTACTTTTAGGCGACTGCGTACAAGAATTATTCCTAAGAAAAATTGTAAACCCTTCCTTAGACCAAAATAATTGACCAATCGATTCGAAGATTGGTATGTGGGTAGATAATACATGAATACCTAATTTCATGTCATTTCTGAGTTAAGATATTTAAAGTATCTGGGAGATAATCTCCTATCTGTGTAGATAATAAATAAATATTTAATTACATGTACTTCATGAGTAAGGAGATCTTTATCTTCATCTTTGTCTACGAATACTGGGCCTTAGAAAATACCTGACTTAATATTTTATAATTTAATTTACTTCTTTTTATTAACATAAATTTTTCTTAGTGCATGCCTGGCAAAAAAAAAAACATAACAGTGGATGAAAGAAAGAAGAGCGGCCCACGCATGACCCCGACTGGGAAGGGCCATAGAGAGACAGTGAGACATCGCCGGGGCTTATCAAGACCCGATACCAGGCGACGACTATCGACGTGTGCGGGCCCCCTTTCGAGCCATGGATCAATTAAAACACTGGCCGAGGGCAGCGGGCGGCGGGCTAACAACTCAATACAATGTAAACAAATGATATACGGTCGCAGGGCCAGCGTCACGTCAGGTCTGTCGACTTACCTCGACTCTCCACGTTCTCTAGTGTTTCGAGTTTTTCAGGGTCCATTTCCATTTTCATTTTCCGGGGCGATTGAAACGTTTCTGCCTCTTTTCCACAATAGCGACAGCCGCACAGCTGGGGATTCGTCGTCGAGCTCTCTGGGCACTGGCAATTCGAAAGAGATTTTCATTTGATCCGAGACTCCGAGTCGGAGTCGGAGTCGGAGTCCGGGGCAATAAAAGCGGGCCTGTGGTTAGGCTTACACATTCGACCGTTTGCCAGCCTGGTGGTCCAAACCGAACGGACCCGATCGTATCTGGCCAGATATGTCGGCCCAAACAAGTTGAGTTGTCAACGCAGCTCCGCAGGCCAGTGAAGTGTCGTTGAGTTATGACGGTCGTCGGTCGTCGTCTCCATCGCCCGATCCCTCGCCGCTGTCGCCTCCAGTCCCTGAATCCGAATCTTGGTCCGATGGCTCTCTGATCCTACTCTGATCGGAGTTTTTACGACTTTGTCGAGGCATTTGCCTAATTGATCGTATTAAGCAGTGGGAAAAGTAGTTTGGCTTCATTCGGTGATTGCATCTGGGTGATCCTCGCCCGGGCCAGGTGTCTTTTCCTGAGATACTTAATTATCTTGCCATAAAAAAATATTTCATTTAGTTTCTTTTCATTTTTTAAAACATAAAGTAAGCTTACTTTATTATGATTATATTTAAATATTTATTTAGTAAGTAACTCAAAGTAACTCACCTTTTCAAGGCTAAAATTTTCTCTTACAAAAAGCCCGAAGTACATATTGAATGATTTACAGATACTTTCTTAGAAAATTTCGAAAAAAAAGGTATAAATATCTGTTCTGAAAAGCCTAAATACTTTGTATCGAACGTGGGTTCCAGCCATTCGAATGGTGCCACCCACTCACGGATGGTGTACCATCATCCAAGCTTTGGACGATGTCTCACATACATATCCCCCACGAGTTCAACATTCAATTAGTTGGGTTCACACACACACACATACAGTACTCTTATTACTTCACTTCACTTCATGGCAGTGTAAATAAAGTAAGTGGAGGGGGGCCAAAAGG
Organism: Drosophila baimaii; assembly: GCA_018874675.1. Taxonomy (NCBI): domain Eukaryota; kingdom Metazoa; phylum Arthropoda; class Insecta; order Diptera; family Drosophilidae; genus Drosophila; species Drosophila baimaii. Next base: position 20,306 of record JAEIIU010055547.1, on the reverse strand, counting down.
GGCTAAGGGGCAAAGAGGTAAAAGGGTAAAGGGGCTGTAGAGTAACGAGGCATACCTTCGGGCCGTAAATAAGCAACTCAATGAGCAGCGAACGCCAGCGCACGTGCCTCATAAACCACCAAGCGAGTCACCAGTCCCCAAGCCTATACACAGGAATAAAAAAAGGGTTACTCAATGATAAAAGAAAATGTAATATAAAATAACTGGAGTTTTTCCAGAGGGTCTGACCAATTACCAACAGAAATTCCAGGATTTTTTAAACAACTTCCTAATTTAACCTAAGATATCTGAAGAGATTTATGATTCCCCACAGAATATACTTTGTAATTGTATTATCTAGAGAATCTTTTATATTTTTTTTTATTTTAGAGATTTAAAAACTCCTTGAAATTACGCCTCTTGTAGCGTTAGGATAACAAATGAATTGAAATTGAAATTGAAGTATGTCTTTAAAAATATAAAGGGGGTTTAGTCATCTACCAAAAATATAGTGATTAGAAATCGAAATAATTTATATTTAAACAGATTTTTAATTAAAAAAGATTAAGGTAGGCAAAGCTTGTTACTAGAGATATATAATAAATATTTCCATTAAACTAAAATAACTTATTCGCTACTTAAAGAAAATAATTAAATTTACACTGTAAGGCACCAAACTTTCCTATTTTGCTCTTTTAAAATGTTCTCAGTTCCCTACAAATTTCTGGTTCTATCCTGTGTTGATTAACTTCTCTAAAGTTTTATTTTTATATTCCTTTTATTTTAAATCCTTACAATTTCTTTCAGTGTAGCCAACTCGAACCCAAAGCCGAGTGGAGTCAAGTCGAATCGAATCGAGTTGGAGACCACCCAGGTAACGATTTGTGCAGTCATTCCACGAATTCCCAGCTGAGGGGGCGTCGCGTTGGTTCTCTGTGGCTTTTGTGGCAAATTCTGCAGACGGTGGGGGGGGAGTGATGGCGAAGCATTTCACATTTCACCAGCCTTAAGTATGCTAAGGATGGCCACGGTACCCTCGGACCATTGTCAAAGTCCAAATTATGCATGCGTCTTCCACAGTTAAGGTCGAAAGTAAATAATCAATTTTATTCATATTTTAAGAATATATTTATTTTAAAAGGTACAAAAAAAAAAATTGTTTTGTAGATCCCTGAACATTTATTTATTTAAAAGTATTTTCCTATCACAAAATAAATGTAAATTTAAATTCCTTTTAATTTCTCATGTACCTGAGACCTAGTGCCCTTTTCTTTCGATTTATTCAGGTAGCTATTACCTTGCCCCAGACTGTCTTTTATGTAAATTCCCGCCCAGAACTTGTGGCGGTGGCCGGGCAATAAGGCTCAAGCGCAGCCGCATAACGCCCACGCAATCGCAGTCACAGTCGCAGTCACGGTCGCCATAATCACAGTCGGAGCAGAGCGAACGAAATTAATTTGACAGCCAACGCAAAACGCATGCGTCGTCAACATTCCGCGCCTTCCCAAAGGTTCCTCCCCCGGGCCTCCGTTCCCTGTTCTTGGTTCCCCCGATATATTGTATCTGCAATCTTCGTCGTGGATTCGACAACGACGAAAGGCAGACCCAGTGACGTTCTCCAGGCTTATCGCCTCACTTTTATATATCTATCTTAAGCTTGTTGTTGGGCCGCCTCCTCCTGCCCTCCTCCACTGTCGTCGTCGTTATCGTCGTTGCAGTCACATTAACACATCCGACTTCAAAAAGGGTTATGCGATGAGCTTAACTGATGTCAAGGGAGCGGGGGGATTACGACGGGAATTAATGGGTTAGGGATTTGGCAGCAGAAATCGGTAAGGAGATCGGAATGGTATAGAAGGAAAGGAAACATAACAACGGCACTTGTTTATACTTCATTTCTTATTATTAAATAACGTGATTTGTTAGTGGTTTTAAGCAACAGAAACTATTTAGTAGTATTCTAGCTAGCTTTAAAATGTAGGTGTACTTATCTTACGATAATACATATCCTTTTTCCCTGAATTAATGGAAGCTAATTAGCTTCCGTGGCCTTTCACAATTAATTCGCCAACCCACTGCATTTACCCTTTTCAAAAAGTCCACCAATTACCACCCGCAGGCACTTTCCTTTCGAGCTAAAAAAAATAAACTTCTGGTGGAAATGTCGCCACGCGTGGGTTCTCTAAATGATAACCGAAAAGCCATCGATCCGTAGGTACCGCAAAAAAAATAAAAACAACAACAAAAACCAAAAACCAAGCCCAAAGCAAACTAAATCCAAAACCGAAACAGTCGCAGATCGACGCTGAGGTGGGACGTCGAGCTTATACACTAAGAATAAAATATAACTTATAAATATGATCAGTTTATTTGCAACAAAATGTTATTAGAGAGAGAGCTTCAAACTTAAAGCTTACAAATAATGCAGTATAGGAGTAAGCAATTATTTAAAAATATCTTTAACAAATATAGATTGGTTTTAAGGGTTACATTTATCATAGATTGCATTTGTGGCATAATTTTAAAGTCTGCAAAAGTAATTTTATTAATTGTTTTTTATGTAAATCAAGCTTGAAATCTAAAAAAATAAATTCCTAAATAAAACTAAGCTAATATTCACTCCATTAACTAATGATCAAATACAGATTCTTCTGTATATTTTAATTTCTTTATTTATTTTATTTTGTATTATTAAAAATGTATTTATTTTAAAATCTCCTCCATTTCCCCTGGCTTCTGGCCATATTTTTGCCAAGTGCATTGGGAGAAGCCGAGCTGAAAGCCTGACAGGACCACACAAGAAGCTGGAAAAGCCACACACACCGTCGGGGGTTGGGGACTCCCCCAGACTCCTCAGTTTGCTCAGTTCCCCAGTTGCTCAGTTGCTCAGCTGGCGATGTCGGTTGCCGGTTGCCGTTGGACGACGGGGCGGTTGATTACATGAACAAACGAACCGATCCGATCCGAAACCCAGCCGAGCTCCGCTCCAGACCCCAGTCCGGCTGTGGCCCCCCCCCCCAGATCGCAGACGCAACCGCAAAAGCCGACGCCAAGATAACGAGTTAGCTGCCCCAAACCCCAAACGCAAACCGCAGGCGGGGCAGGCAGCAGCTGGAGGGGAGGGTGAAGAGAAGGGAGCTGCTGCTGGCCAAAAGGAGCCAGAGTCAGAGTCAGAGCCGGAGACGGAGACGGAGCCAAACCACACACGCCATGTCGCTGGGGAATCGGCATCGCGGGCCTACGTATTACCGGTGGCAAATAGTAATTATTACATTAAATGCACCGCAATAATGCAGCAGGGACGTCAACATTTAGCCATAAAAATTGCTTGCACTCGGCGACTGCGAATGCAGTTAAACTTTAAGTGGCAGAGCAAGTCGCGGGACTGACTGGGGGCTGCACTGGAAGAATTTCGATTTAACCAGTAATTAAACCGATTATTACTTAATTAAGGAAGAGTATTATAAGTATATGTTCTTAGCATGAAATGCTTGGTAGTAAGAGCTTCCATTAAGACTACATGTTGCATATCCCAAAGGAGTCGATCTCAAATGAATTTATAAAAGGCTATGAACAAGTTAATATATAAAAAAAAATATGTTTTTAGCCAAATAAATAAAGAAAAAATAAGTATTTAGTGGTATCTTAAAAAAAAGAAAATTATATTGAATAAGTTTGTGTGTTTTCATGGGATCTATAAGATAAATATAGTAAAAGGACTGTAAAAGTCTGGAAATATTAGGAGTTATATATATGTATGTAAATCGAAACTATGGTGGAGGGTTATAATGCAAAGAATAATTATAATTTTTTTTTCAAATTAAACATGTTTTCTTGATAAGAAAGCTATATATTAACTAACTTAATGTTTACCCAAACTGAAATACAGATAAAGGGTTAAACTAATCATTTGGCTCCATGATTAGTAATTAAATTTCTTATTCCACATTAAAATTACATTAAATCCTTTAAGAAGAAGTAATTATTATAATAAATAATTCAAAAATTGTCCTTAAAACCTACATATATTCCATAATTCAAATGATACCAGGATCCCGAAAAACTATCATATTTTCTTCCGAGTAGCACTAGTGAATGGGTGTTGGAAAAGAAGAAAAGGGGGCCGTGGGGTTGGGTAAGGGGGAACCCCAGGAATACAGCCAGCAGAGTAATGTTAATGGCGCTATAGGCCAATGACAAATGCAATTGCATTGCCATGGAGCTCTCGGTGCTCTCGGTGAGAGGCGTGCGCGGTGGGGATCGTGTATCAAGTTGAGGTCTAGGCAATGCTGCTGCACTATAAATTAAGACATTATACGATTAAAAACAAACAGCCTGTCGTTAAAGTTGGCGAAGGAGCGACAGAGACAGGCAGCGAGGAGATCAGGGTTAGATCCGAGCTCAAAGAAACTGGTAAATGAGCGAGGCAAGCGCACGAAATCATGTACACTTTTTTGGAGAGAGTTAATGTATATTAAAAGAAAAGTAAGTCTACATTAAATTAAGAATGGTTTAAATTTGTATAACATTTAGAAATGGAAAAAAAAGCTTAAATTAACCTACAGGATATTCCGTATCCATATCCGTATCCATTTGTTTTTGATTATAAACACCTTTGATGGATATGTATATCAGTTTTTGTCCACATATTTTGGGGCACGCTTTTTTCGGGGAATGCTTACAATGTCTAAATGTATTGCAACATATTTATATTTAGTGATCAAGATCAGTGTATACTTTTACAATATTTTTAAATCGATACTTTTCTTATAACTATTTCAGGTCACTGTAAAGATAATGGTTCCAATAATTATGGTAAAAATAATGGCTTAGTCAACTTAGTGAGTAAATTATTCTGGTATAGTGCCAATAATAAAGTATACTAAAATAAAAAACACAATCTATCACAATCTTGGATATTTTACAACCTTGATTTTAATTAGTTTAGAACAGTATGTCAATTATGGTTTTCAAAACTGGATTTTAGGATATATTCATGTGAGATGGCAGTCCGAATCTCACCGCTTTCAAGTGAATTTGATTATATTTCTTAAGTAAATGATATCCGAAAGTGTATCAAGCCTCAGAGAAAGAACAAGAGATCGAAACTTCAACTCCGGCAATAAAAACAACAGCAAGCAGCAGTCGCAGTCTCTCTGTCCCCGTATCTTTCTTTCTCTCCATCCCCACTCCATCTCTCACCCCCTGTTCCCTGTGCTCCAAGCAACAACAACAACTCCAAACGAAACGGCAAATGAAGCTCTCAAAGCAAACTCCGCTTCGTTGGTGGTCCAGTGGCAGCTGCCCGCCACACAGGCGCACTTGGAGTGTGTGTGTGTGTGTGTGCGTATGGACTGTGTGTGAGTGAATGAGTATATCTCCCTCTCTGTTTTATGGGGGAGCAGCTCTGTTGGATTGGAGCTGCAGGCGAATTGAGCGAAAGCAAAACAAAATGCAAGTCATTGAGAGCAAAAACACGAGAGCCAGGCCAAAGATGGCGCAATCATCGGAGAGCGGAAGATCGACCGATCGGGAGTGCGGGAGAGCGGAAGAGAGCAATGGATAAAGCTAAAATATGCAAGTTGGGGGAAAAAAAATGCCGCCCATGTCGCCAAAATGCGCCACACACAGAGTGAGAGAGGGAGAGAGACAGAGAGAGAGAGAGAGAGGGCCAGCGAGTAACAGAGAGCCATTCACATTGATGCAACGTTAGTTCAGGTGAGCAAGTTAGAGAGAAAGAGAGATAGTGAGACGGGGATCCCAAAGAGAGGGGGAGCTGCAGGGAGGCTGTTGTTGTTTTTTGATTATAATAGCCCGCTTGGTGGTGCGTCCACATTCACATTCACATTTACAGCTCCATCCTCTCCATCTCCATCTCCGTCTCTTTCTCTTCCTGCGCCCGCCTCGCCCCATGCACCAAGCGACAGAGAGAGAGGGAGAGAGATAGAGAGGGGGCACCATGACGCTGCAGTTGCATTCGAATTTGAATTCGATGGAGATTCGAGCGCCAATTTTTGCGGTCGTTCTGAAGAGTTTTTATTTGTTTGTTTTGTGGTTGTATCTTTTGCTTGGAAAGGGGGAAAAATGGAGGGAGGGAGGGAAAGAGGAAACATGCCTCAAATGCATTTTCATTCATAAATTGTAAAAGGTTGCGTTGGAGTATTTTTTTGTTTAATTAATTGATATTTTGGGAGTTTTTTGTGAGTTAAAAAATTAATAATATTACACCTTTATTATATACAGCCTTGTTTTTAAGTTAAAGTCATAAAATTATAAAAAATACCCTAACTTTAGGAATTATAAAATAACTTTCAGCGAAAAAACAACTATATTTAATATTGAAAAAGGTAAAATAAATTAAGTATTAACCCTAATACTTACATTCCTTATTTTCCTATCAGACAGCATTGCAAACAATTTATTTAATTATAATTTGCCGGCAAAAACATCGGCAACTTGTGTGGCCGACACAGACACTCACACATACTCTCTCTCTTAATATGAGAAGATGCTGCAAAAATAACAACAAAAAAAAAAAAGAAAAGCAAAAAACAAAAACATCCTGCTGCTGCTCATAATTTAGCATCGAGAACATGCAAAAACAGACATCAAAGGCAACAAAAATAGCAACAACAAAAACAATGTAAAGCTAACAAATTTGCCAACAGTTCGCGGCACGAACACACAAACACACACTCAGCCCACAGCAGCACACATACAGAGAGAGAAAAGCCTGCCACGCACGCGCTCCCCACAAACAAACAAACAGACTGGCACACACACACACACACACACAAACAGAGATAAAAGCTTCAGTGAGCAGCGCTGCCGACGCTGAAGGCCGACGTCGCAAGAAGGGTGGTGGCGGTAGGAGGGGGGTGGGGTAGTGGGACCACCCACAACGCTTGGCGGTTTCAGTTTAATGAAGGCAGCAGCAACAAATTCATTTTTGGGTGGTCCACACTGCAGTGAAAAAATAAACCACCAACAACAACAACGGCAAAAACAGCAGCAAAATACTTTTGGGTGGTCTTCTCGCCAAAAACAAAAAGCAAATAAAATAAAAACACGCGAATAACAACAATAGAAATTAGCTTTGTTTTTTTTATTTATTTTTTTTTTGCTCAGATACAGTGCATGTCAAACTGGGCTCGCAAAACTGTACCACTTTGGAATGATATCTTGGAAAGAGTTTATCTATGAATAAAAAAACGATTTATTCGTAGAGCTAAGATAATACAGCTGCAAAGAGATAATGTCTTAAGATATTTTTATTATTTGTCTTTACCTGTAAGGGTGAGCAATTTTAATAATATTGACCCTAATAGCGTATTTTTAGGTTAAAATTAGTACACTTTTTTAATACATTAAGAACTTGAACACACAGGGCTTACAAATAAATTCGATCAAATTCTCAATTAAATATGAATAGATTAAATTATAATAAATTATAATAATCTGTTTGATGGTATTATTTTCAAAAGTCAGAACATTAAATAAACAAGTAAAAATGTATAATTGTATTTCAAATACTATTAAGCAAACAAAAATAATTAATTAATTAATTTAATGCTTTTTAAAAACTCTCAAAAAGAATATTAAAGAATTCAGAATAACATACGTATATTTTCAAAACTCTTTAAACGCCCCTCGGTATTTTCCCTACTCCAGTACGCTTTGAATACCCTTCGACCAGCCCTCGGAGAGAGCGTACTCAAACCAAAATGGCCGCAGCGAGAGAGTGAGAGCGCGAGAGCTCACTTTTAGCTGTCTGTGAATGGGTCGCCCACGCACACAGACGCAGTGCAGCCGTGAGCGAGAGAGCAAGTGGCGCGCGCGCTCTCGCCTAATGAAGTTGTTGGCCTGGCCTGGCGTGCCGCATCCGCGAGATACAGATACATCTCTCAGACTGCGTGCGATCCTCGAACGAAACGGTTGTGTATCCGTATCCGTCAGTGCACCACTGTGTGTGTGGTATAACAACAAAGATAAATAGCGCCGAACTCGTGCTAGAGCCAAGAAGAAGATATTGTAACTCACACGGAGTTTTTGTGGATTAAATAAATGCCGAATAAAATCCGGCCACAGTGAGTTCGATTAATGTGTGTGTGCGTGCGCGAAGTGTTAAGAAGAAGCAGTCGCTGAGAGCGCGGAAAGCGAGAGAAAAAAAGAGCGAGAGCAAAACGACAACGAAAACGACAACCGAAAAGAAAACGTGAGGAGGCGTCCGTCGTCCGTGGCTTTTCCATGTGTGTGAATGATGTGTGAAAATTCTGTCGAATTCCCCAACAAATTGTGTCCGGCGAGATAAACCTCGAAAGAAAAGCGCGTTCAAGTCGACGAGAAAAAATTCCGAATCAAAAATAAAAAAGCGAAGCCAGCAATCACAACAAAAACCCAAACAACAACAACAACAACAACGAAGAGCGCTCTAAAGATACACAGCGTGCGAGAGCGAGCGAAGAGAAGAAGCAGCAGCAGCAGCACCACCACCACCAGCAACAGCAGGCAGAAGAGAGCGAGAAAATGCAGAGTTCAGTGCACAAAATGCATTTAAACAAAACACAAATTCAAAGCATTTATTAAAACGCATAAAACTATAAGCCCCAACTGCCTCCCCCAAAAAAGGCACTGCAAGCACTCTTCCAAAAGTATCTGCTCCGAGATTCCATCTGGAATCCACATCTGTATCCGTATCCGTATCCGAAACCAGCAAAGATAGCTTCAGATAATGGACCGCGACAGCCTCCCACGCGTTCCGGACACACACGGCGATGTGGTCGATGAGAAACTATTCTCGGATCTCTACATACGCACCAGCTGGGTGGACGCCCAAGTGGCGCTCGACCAGATCGATAAGGTGAGTTCAGAGCACGGTGTACTCCACAGACAGTGGAGCCTCCCTAGATAAGAATTTAAAGCAACCGAACTAACTGGGAGACCTAGAAAACATTCTCTAATATTTATTGAGAGAGAATTTATCAGCTCTTTAGGTTTTATGAGTCTGGAAGAGGACTTGGGAGATTAAACTATTTACTATAATTAGACAACATACAGTATTTTTTATTATAAATATTTTTTAAAAGATCCTTTATGCTGTATTTGCTGTCTTTGCTTGGGGTTCCCATTAAATTATGTTGAAAAGACATTATCCTATCAAAATTTTTGCCAAAGTATATATTTTTTCTATTTTAAAATTCATAAATACTTATAAAACTTAACATAAAAGATTCTTGCCTTGTAAATTTTCAACCAAAAACTCTTTTTCAAGACCTTCTTCAGTAGTTCCTATGAAAAAGCATTTAAGGCCAAACAAATTAAGGTAAAATGGTTTGAATTTTAAGACCCTTATTAAATTTGCAAATTCCAAAAAAACCCTTTAGTAAAATAAAGGTAACATAACAGAAGTTGGCCTGTAAAAGCCGAAGCGCAGCGGCCTTTGTTTAATGCGCCCATTAAGCCGGCGGGACAGATTTCAATAAATTTTATTGCCAATATCTCTCGCAATATTTTTTCGCGTTTTTGTCGTCGCTGTATGTCTTCTTCTTCATCTGCTTTGCCATTCGTTTCGATTTCATTTAATTTCATTTCGTTTTTTCATCTCTTCTTTTTTTGCCCGATGTTCTCCGGTTAATAGAGTTGTCGGAATCTCTGTGGTCTCCCCTCCCCAGTCAAGTCGTCTATTAATTACAGTGATTAGCCAAAATCGCAGCGCATTATGTGGTCAATCGGCTTATATGCAAATTTTGGTTATTTTATTTTGTATATCTCCAGAGCGTGGAGGATTTATATCTATATATAGGCATTTGTTTACCAAAAGACTGGCCATAAAAATCGTGGCCAGCTTAACATAACATGGCATTTAGTTATTAGGAGTGGGTTTTTGTTATAAATCCTGGTTTTATGGAAGAAAAATTGGTGTTTCTTTAAGGCAACTTGCTAGAAAGGTATTATCGTATGTTGGATAGTTTTTTAAATATTAAAATCAATTAAAGTGGGTTTATTTTATAGTAAAGATTCTTCTTAGCTCAAAAATAAATATTTTAAATTTTAATCAATGAGTATACTGGGTTTTAAAAATATTCGGAGTTAATTTGTTATATTTAAACATCCTTTGTATAATAAATTTGAAAGTAGTTACTATTCTTAAACCTTTGGCTACATTTTCTATAACTTTTAAGTAATAGCTCCTTACTATATCACTTTCCCACGCTTATAATCTCTTCGGAAATACATTTCCTGATCTTGAAATCAACCAACATTTATCACCAATTTTGTGGGCAATTTTTCTGTGTGCATCGCCCATCAATCTACGACTATTTGCGCTGTGAGCAGCCACACAGCAGGAACCGCGGTTCCCCAATGCACCGCGATCCGCGACCCCCGATCCGGAGACGGAGACGGAGACGAAGACGGACATATCCACAGACAACTTCATTACTTTGGCGCTACTGTGCAGAGTTGGCCCGACGACCGCAAAAGCGAAACAATAACAACTGCAACTGCAACTGCGCCAAAAACAGCAATGCACAGCCCAGAGACTTGGCAAAAAGGCGAATAACAAAATAAAAAAAAAAATAAATACAAAATAAAAAGCGGCAGCAGCAGCAGCAGCAGCAGGAGATCCAGTGAAAAGCAGCCGAAAAGGCAAAAGGCAAAAAGCTTCGGCGGTCGCGGCAAGAAATAATAAACAACAACCAGCCGCTGCCGAGGCGAGTGTGGCCAATGTACATATGTATCTGTGTATCTGTATACGGTGTATCTGTGTATCTGTGCGTCCGTACAATCCAACATGGGTGGGCCGCGAGTCGAGAGTCATTTCGTACGTGCTGTTGCCCCAGTCCTCGTTCCGTCCTCCTCGAGAAACCCCACTATCGCACAAGGGCCCTCCTCGAGAAACCCCCTATACATTCTTCAGATGCTCTTTGATATCAGCCGAGCAAGTGCCTCGCAGATTGTTTAGAAGCTGGCGTGACGTAATGCACACAATCAAAATTATTTCTAACACATTTATTTAATTGCACACAAGAGTCTGTCACACAAAAGTTTATTGTAATGGAAAGTGATTAGGCAAAAGAGATATAAATAAATAACTACATACGTATCTTAGCTTCGTAATAAAGTCTAGGGATCTGAAGAATATTTAAACTATATTGGTATAAATAATTACTATTTGAAAAGACCAAAGATATATATAATAACACTCCTTTTATTATTTATTTATTAAAACTTATTACAAAACTCAAATTTTAATCATTTTAAAATGTATATTTCAACTTAAACTCTCATATATTCCATCTTAAATCAAAGTATCTTTTTTTTCCAATCATCTTTTTAATATTTTATCTACCAAATTCAACTTTGTACTCTAGTTTCATTTAAATAGGAATTTATCACATTTCCCTTTTGGTGGCAGCGTATCCCTGTGTCGTAGTAAATACAAGTTTTCTAACTCAAAAAGAACAGTAAACAATCCATTATATCCATTGTCGTTGCCAAAGCGTTTCTCCTGTGTTTGTTGTTGTTATGGCCACCGATGCAAATGAAGCGGGCCACAGATCGCTTTTCGTTTTTTTTTCGGGTTTGGTTCGGGCCATTGAATGCGGGTGGCCCAAAAAAAAAAACTAAAACAAAAAAACAGCAGAAAAAACACCCAGGCAAAAGGAAAAATTTCACTGACGCACGCATTTTGTATATTTGCTGCCTGTGTTGAAATAATGTCCATCAAAATGTGTGGCACTGTATGGCAAAAAAAAAAAAGATTAATTCATGGAAATTCTGACCTTAAAAAACCATTAATGCATGTGAACAAGTTCTTTTTTTTAGCTTCATTTAATTGAATTTTAATACATGAAAATTCTTTTCTTAAATAATATTAATTGGTTTGAAATTGTTTACCTTTTTTGCTTCATTTTATCTAGTTTTTGTACTGCCTTTTTCCACAATTTTTGACTAGATACTTTTATATGGAATATAGACTATTTGACTCTGAAAAACAACCTAATAGGTATTCATTTTAATAAATATATACTTTAAAATTTAAAAGATTTCAGCATTATATATTTATTACAGGCAATTTTAACTCTTCCTGTTCAGGCCATAAACATGGCTAAAAGAATGTTCTATCTTAACATTTTTTAACATTCCCAAATAATATCTCAAAGATATAAAACAGCAAGTAAGCTATAAAAATGAGACTCAGCATTTCTACCTGTTCCCCAAAAACGTGGTTTTTCTGAGTGCTGGATCTTGGTCGCTTCTCAAGTTTTCTCGCTGGTTCTCTGTGGTGCTTTTTACAGCTTGATGTCTTCATCATTGTTGCAGTTGCAGATGCAGTTTCTCGACCGCGTGGCGTGTCTTGCTTCGATGTTGTGTGTGCCCCTAGAGCCCCCCTCTAGATGGTTTGTTTTCCTCTTGCCGTGTTTTTGCCCTCTTGGCGTGTGTGTGTGTGTATGTGTGTGCATCTCAATTATTTCTCGTAAAGTCTCTGGGGCTCTCGGCTGTAACGTGCTTTCGACTCCGGAGTCTGAACCATCCTGAACTCCGCGCTGGAAAGTTGTGGCAAACGATCGATCGTGATGGCGCCGACATCGTCAGCGTCTTTTGTGGTCGTCGTCGTCGTCGTCGTCGTCGTCATCCTATCCCACTCCATTCCATCCCGATTCCGATCCCCATCCTCATCCTCGTCGTCGTCGTCGATGGCGATTTATTTTAATGACTCAATTTAAAGAAATATATTAAGACATTAAAATCGTCTAACGAAGCTGATGCGTTTGCCTGGCTGCTCTTGGCCGCTTTTTTTTCTTTTTTGGCCACTATGCAAATTAGGCAACGCGATTATTGTTATTATTTCTGTTTATTTACTTCTCTGGAAAAATTTCGCTTATTTTTTATCTTTATTTTTGGCTTCTGGGAGGTCTCCGTTGTCTTCGAGGGGATGACGCTTTCATTCATGATCTGCATGCCAAATGAGGCTGAGTATTACTTACTCAAGCGAGATGATCTTCTCTGACAAGGGGTACAGCGAATAAATCATTGAGTTGAGTTATGAATACTTATTTATGCAGATTGTGGGTGCTTTGTGTTGTTTGTTTCAGTTGGTTTACTTTATTTAAGGAGTTCATTATTTAAATTTTTATAAAAGTTAAGCTGGAATGAAAATATATCATTGGAATATTAAAAAGATTTAGGTAGAACGCATTTATTTCGATTTTTCAAGAACAAAACTTTTTAAAAAGTACTAAATAAAATGTAAGAGTGTCATAACGTTATGGGATGTAATGACACTGAGCACTATTACACGCTCCGAAAATATACAATATTTTATACGACCTATAAGATGCTTTAATAATTATATTTATGAAATATATTAGGAAAACTAAAGGAACTAATTCTTATGAAACAGTATTAGAAATATGGTATTTCTAAATACTAAATTATAAGTACTTAACAAATATGGTATTTCTTTTAAAAATACTAAATTAAATTTCTTGTTGTGTAAAATGTTGTAAACTAATACCTTTTAGATACAATATCCCCCGAGTATTTCTGGCTTTTGTTTACGGAATGCAACCATAAATCAAATGCATTTACAAAGAAAACACTTTCTTCTATTTTTACTTGCTTTTCGCTGTGTGTGTGTGTGTGTGTGCTTGCCACAAATCATTTGGTGTGTATTTTTGTATCTTAGGGTATCCCTCATATCGGCTTTTATATACATATATCTCTCCGCCATACACTCTCTATCGCCCATCGATATTTATTTATTTATTTATTTATTTATTATTTGCCCCGTCTCATTTATGGCAATGCCGCACTATCGATGCAGGCCATGTACTCGCGACGACGACGACGACGACGACGCCCGTTGTATCTATAAGATATGCGTACATATGAATTCATGAATGAAATCGCTTGTCGTTGGCTCTTCCCCCTCCTCCCACCTCTTCTATTTCGCTGTCTGTGCCAATTGTAAGGCAAACACACACACACACACACTCAGACCTCATACTTTGCACAGGAAGTTGAGCAACATTGGCGGCATTTTGAAGAAGTCTCCGCGGTGCTGCGGCTGCTGCTGCTTCTGCCAGTGGGCAATAAATTTGTTTAGTCATGCTGGGAGAGATGTCCGATGTCCGTTGTCCGTTGTCCGTGTTGCCGCTTCGCTTTTTTCACAACTGCCCTCGAAAAGCAAACACAAACATATAAATATTTGCGGCATCCACACAGGGAGACAGGAGACAGAGGCCGAGAGACAAGAGGCAAACATTTCCCATATGGACAAGACACAAAAAAAACGTTGGAAAAAACAGTAGCATTATCTTTGAAATCAGCATTAGGCGGGTGTATCTTAATGGGAAAGGTAAACGGGGAAATTGCAATGGGGCTTTAAAAGAAACTTAAGGAAAGTTATAAGGGATTTAATGGGTTCATAAGAAAGCAAAAGCCTGAATAAAAGATATAAATGATTTGTGGTATGATTATCTAACAGGAAATCATTGAAAAGATATATAAAATAGACATAAATAGATTCCCTATAGTTCGCTTACTTCTTACATTATATTTTCTTAATTTTCTCAACTAATAAAACTCATATTTCGTCCCCACTTCTTCCCTATCTTCCCTTGAACACCCATGTAGGTAACTTAAATATTTAATCTCTCGATTCTAGACCCCCCCTCCCAACAACCTCAGCCAGATAGCACTCTATTGCCTCTATTTGACTTTCAGGCCCCAAGTTAAATATTATAATTTCCAGATTGTTATCTGCCTGATAAGATCTCGAGAGCGCGGAAGGTGTAAGGCAAATAAATCATTGTCACACTCGCGATCAATATTTGTTATTTGATATTTGCCCAGATATAGCCCAGACAGGCACAGGCACAGGCCCCCCACAAATACCTCAAAACAGATATATATATACATAAAACTAAATACTCCACGAAATATCGAAGAAGCAGAAAAAAAACAAAGATCAAAGGCATCCATCCGACCAGAAGCGAGGGTGAGTCTCGGATCTCAAGTGGCGAGTGGAGTGGAGGAGCGTAATCCTCGAGCAAACTCCCCCGAAGGAGTGACAACCACACAGGATAGGGGAGAGATAGAGAGAGATACCTGCATAAATGGACAGAAAGAGACGGGGGTGGAATACATAGTAGATCCCTGTCCTTCGAGATGGCATTCCCAGAAGCAGGGAATGTCGATGAAGATATCTCACGCCTACAGGCGTTTCCGGCTTACGGAGGAAGTGCTTAACCAGTTAACTGTAATTCGACATGCTGGGCGTGTTGAGAGCCAAACAAGATAAGGTGTGTGCACACCCCGAAAATCGGGGTACACTTCTGGGAAGTGTAGATCTTTCGTCGGGCAGGGGTTTGAGTAAGTCTCAATACAATGAGTATCAAGGAGTTGCTATTAGAGAGAGAGAGTGTTTAGAAAGGTATCTTTACCTTCTGGAAACAGTATTCATTAGATATAAGCTATAGATAATGCAAGAGTACAATACAAAATTAATTAAAAGTATTTGTTTAACTTTCAACCTTCATTATATATTCAAAATATGTCAGGGTAGAGAAATGGTATTATATTTCCTTAAAAAAAAGTATTAAAAGTGTCTAAATTGTGCAAATTATATATAACTTGAATGTCTACAAGTATAAACCAGATCTATTTAATGTTTAATAATTAATAATCACATTTTGTATACAAATTATTATCAGAATAATGCATAAATTAACATGCTACCAGAATAGGTTCTTAAAGAGTCTTTAATTTGTAGAAAGAGCATCTACAATTTAATTTCTTTATTATTGTCTAGTATCTATTGGTCTTATTTGTGCTTTAAAAAACATTACAAATGTCTAAATTAAGCAAATTAAATATACTTTGATTTTCTAAAAGTATAAACCAGATATATTTAATGTTTATTAATTAAAAATCACATTTTGTATTCAACTTAGACACAAAATAATTCATAAATTCACATTCAACCAGAACGGGTTCTTCAAAATACTTTCATTTGTAGGAAGAGCTTCAGGAACTATATTCATATATGTATCTATAGTGTGTAGATATTCAAATTCTCCTTGAAATACCTAATCGGATTCCTTTCCCCCCCCCCCATTCATAAGTTACCCAATCCCTTTACATAATCCTTTGACCCATTATCCCAAGCCTGAACTCGTTTACCCCGAAACGAGCCCGAATGGCCCACATATAACTCCCACATGGCAAAAGGGAGACGACGCAAATGGAGATGGAGACCCAACAATTGACAGCTTCATCTTTGGAGGTGTGCCCCTGTGTGTGTGTGTGCGTGGCCAACTTGACTCGATCTCCGATCTCCCAGAGACCCCCAGACCCGAGACCCGAGACCATCTGCAGCTGTGGAACTCAGAAAACCAAAAAAAAAAAGGGGGAAAAAATGAAAATAAAAATGAGACTAAAAAACATCGTCTGTGTGTGTGTGTACAGACTTGGTCTTCATTAGGGACGGGACGACCAGAAGAAGAGCCGCACATAAAACTGTTATTGTCTTCATCAGTCTGAGGCTGAGGCTGTGTCGGAGTCGGAGACTGAGGCTGCTGCGAAGCAAGAGAGACGAGAGAAGAAAAATCAGGAGAATTATGAAGACATTAACTCGACCACACAGCACGCGGCTGGCCCGAACGACCAGAGACCCAGAGCCGAAACCCCAGAGAGGGGCTTACTTACGATCAAGAGACACAGGGCCCAGGCCCATGCCCAGGCCCAGGCCAAGAGAGGTACAGTGACAGAGAGCGAATACCGGAAAGAAACATTCAAGCAATAATCACGGAATTCACTGAAAAAGCAGTTAACGGACAGCGGGACGGACAGACGGACAGACGGACAGACAGACGGACAACAGCGGACAACACAACTCCACTGAACCCAGAGACTCAAAAACTCAAACTCGAACTCGCATTATACGATACGATACGATCCGAAACGAAACGAGACGAGAAACCGAGGCGATCTCCGAGAGTGCGTGTGTACCTGTGAATGCCGGGCAGGTAGGTAGTAGTTTTCAGCTGCGTTTTCGATTTTCAGACGAAAATAATAAAGAAATTAAAATTGTTACGGCCGCCAGGCAGGGGCAGGTGAACTTCTTCTCCTTCTCCCGTTCTTCATTCTCCTCCTCTTTTGGGCTCAAATCGAAGTTAAAGCTAAAACTTGGCTTGAATCAGGGTATAATCTATCCTGGTGGCCCTTTACCTTTTTGCACCTGGCACCTTCTGGAGTTAACTGTAAAATGTCTGAAGCCTCACTCTCTGGTGACCTTCAAACCTTTTAGGTTTTTTTTTTGTGCTCTTTAGCGATTTCATTTTTACGGGCATGCAAATACTCAACTCGTCACTTGAAAAAAAAAAATAAAAAAAAATAAAAAAAAGAAGAGCAAGAAGCATAAAATGGTAATAAATGCGGTTGACGGCTTGCTAGTCACGTTTTGGGGGCGCCATAAATTGGCAACGGCGGCGGTGGCGACCGAGAGGGAATTTGCATTCAACGGTTTCACATTCGGGCCTTACTTTTAATTGCCACCAAAATCAATTTACTTTCCAGAGATCTTATCTGTCTCTCTAGCGATGTGTGTGGTCCTTAATGGAGGAGGTCTGGCTATCCCTAGTCTTCATCTAAAAATAAACCTCAGCCTGTGTGTAGTATATCCATTTCTTAAGCTATTTTGTTTGACAGCCCAGCCAGGCAGCAGCTGTGTGTGAATGGCATGTGAAAATATATTAAAACCGAAAAAGAAATACACACAGTTCCATTTAAAATGCCAAGCAAAACATAAGAAAGAAACAAAAAACGAGACGATCGTATAAACCACGAGATATATACACCGAAAGATCGGATGTGGCAATGCCCGGGATTTCGTATTCAAAAACGTTATCAAGTGGCATATAACTTTTATGGTAGCTACAAGTTTTATGGCACACGTTTACGTGAGAAACATGGGAAAGCCGCCGTGACACAAACGTCCCGGAGCTTGGTGGAGCTCGCAGATTCCATCCCCCCATATATAGAGCACGGCGAGCAGTTAATCCCTTTGTGGGATCTCTGGCAAAGCTTGGCCAGATTCCCCGCTCATGATTCACCCGCCGCCATAAATTTCAATAGCAATGTCCATATATACATATACATAATTCTATAAGATGGCCCTATTCATATTCAATGGCTCTGGGTGGTCCCTCTGCCCATATTGAATTTCATTTTATGCTAAATATCTTTTTCTTATTTTTTTTTTTTTTCATTTTTTATTTGTGTGGTTTTGCATTCGATTTTTATTGCGGCATAACTGGGTGCGCTCATATTTTATGGTTATGGCCCAACGGCACCATATTCGAGACTGGGGACTCAAGTGCTTGTCAGATTTCCGAATGGCATGGAAAAGTTTGCCTCTTCTTTTCATATTTAGAGTGCCTCCCGAATCGGTTTGGAGCGTGTAATTAAGTAGTCAGCTCTGTGGGGGGGCCCTGGCGTAGGAAATTTGATTTTCGTTTTTTGTTTTTGTCTAAAAACCCCGCCGCCAGTTGATGTGTCGGATATTTGATTGATTGATGCGTGATGGAGGGATTGAGAAATTGTGTTTATCGCAGAGAACAGAGAACTCTAAACATTAGATTTCTAGCAGAGCTTTGACTTGGGGGAAAATGTATTAGTTGGCTTTAAATTATGTTAAGATCAAACATAAAAACATATCATATTTTGTAGAAGATTTTTTTTAAGGCACTTGAACGCGTTTGCTATAGCATTTATTTTATTTATTTATAAATAGAGAAAGTATATATACTTTATGCACAATTTAATAACAAGTACTGCCCCTAAAATATGGCCCAATGTGAGCTTGCTTAATGATATACATTTTCCTTAAGAGCAGAACAACTGCCAATATCATCACTTGGGATGAATGCACTATGGCGCATAAGCGAGCGTAGGCAAGCGTTGTAAAACTAAAAAATAAATACTTCCTAAAAATAATGTTATTGTCAAACTTTGTTAACTAAAATGGGGAATACATATATACACTTTCTTTAGATAACAATAAAGTTATTAGACAAAATATACAATTTAAAACCCATTAAGAACTTATGATACATTTCTTATGATACATTTCTCTCCAAGAACTGTGTATATATGTACCTGCACCTGCTGTGCTCTAACTCATATTTCCCTCTCACTCCTACCGCATTCGTCATGGGATCTAAGCTGGTCTTTGGCTTGCATTCGTTTTTCCTCAGTTTTTCCTCCGTTTTCCTCCACTTTTCCTTCAGTTTTCGGGTCTGCGGATTAAGGAGGCTGCAACCTCGAGTCCGCTGTGAGGCCTGTGTGTGTGTGCGCGCATTTCTAATGAAGCTGTCGCAACAGCAGCAACAAAAGCAAGTACACGGAATTAAAGTAACATTTTCATTTGAAAATGCTAGAGCCAAAGGAAACCCCGGGCAGGATCATAAATCAATGGCCGTGACATTTCCTCAACAACGACTAAGAGACAGAAGAGAACTGCGCGGGGGTGGGCAAAAACAAAAACTAAAAACTAAAAAAAAAGGAGAGGAAAGAAAAGAGGCACGCAAGGCAAAAACAGCACAAGATTGATGATATGTCGCACAGATCGAGCAGCATGTTTTTCGAGATACAAAAAGCAGCAGAGAAAGAGAGCCAGCCAGGTCGGCTGACAAGCGTTAACATAAAGCCGTCCCGCTTGATGGCTCAATCTTGAGTTGGCAAGGCGAAAAAAAAAGAAGTCTTATATAGCCAACATACATAAAAAATATAATAAAAGGTTTCTTTGGAGGCCTAAAAAAAATGTGTTTATTAGTAAAGGGTTTTACAGTTTAAGCTAGACTTGTTCCATATTTTATTTTAACTCAGTTTTAGGCCCAGAAATAATTATTTTTGTAATGTCCATGTAAAAAAGTTTGGAGGTACATATCATTAATTCTTCTTGGGTTTTGGTTTCAGTTTAAATGGTTTGAAAAATATGCATTTCTTTTTTAGGAAGAAAATAATAAATATATGATTTTTATATATTTATTTATAACAATACAATTATATTTAAAATAAACAAGGCATTTATCAGCCTGGAGATGTTGTATTTAAGAGATACATATGTAAGCTTCAAGTCAATATCATTTTGGATTTTTTAGAATAAAGTTAAAGTTACGCTTTTTTTTTACATATTAAAAATAATACCTTGGCAGGGTCAGTTCTTCAAAAGGCCTAATGTTAGGCCTAAAACCAAAGACACTACAATAACTAAGATGAGTAATGACCATACATTTGATTTGCAATATGCGAGCCAATTT
>JAEIIU010055544.1:0-15016 GCA_018874675.1 Drosophila baimaii | reverse complement strand
AAATTATCTGCAAGGGTATTTAAACTTCGGTTCCGCCCGAAGTTAGCTTTTCTTACTTGTTTTTAAATATTTTATTAGAGTTATCGATGAACCTCGTACTCTCAGATAGACTATTTTATTATGAAACCATCTTTAGCCTTTTAAAATATTAATAACCCTCTTAAATCTAGTATGGATAATTTAATTTAAATATTACCATAAATCCGCAGTTTCAAGCAGCAATATGGCCACAGCTCATTATAAATTTTATAATATTCAAAATGCAAATTGTGCCAAAAGGCCAAAAATTGAAAGTTAAAATAAATATATAATATATAACGCAATCTCTACTCGTTGTCCTAATTATTATGTTAAGCTATGTTATGCTAGTGACTGATAAAAATCAATAATTTAAAGATAATAAATGCAGCCGGTCTTGTATAATGGCAGCTTTGTAATTAATTATGTCCGGTGGCGAGATGGGAGCAGCACACCCCGCGCACACCCAGCCTATGTCCCCGATCCCGAATCCGCAAGCCTAGCAAAAAGCTACAGAAATTCAATTAGGCTTATCCCATGCAATAACAACACCGGCAGCAACGGACAGCAACGGGCACCAGCGACAACAACAACAACAAGAGCCACAGAACAGCTGCAACACCTGCGCAATTAATTAGTGTTTGCCGCATTAATTTCAGAAAATAAAAAAAAAAGAGAGATGGCCGAAAGGAAACCAAAGCCAGCATCAGATAGGACAGATAGGATGGGATAGGACTCGGGGAAGGGGTTGTACGTTTTTAGGGTCGAACCCTAGCGGTGGCTAATAAATTCAGCAAAGACCTTGGCTCACCCACAATTGGAGCGGAAAGTCGGCAATGGGCCGGAAAGGCAACGAAACACTAAACCAGGTAAATCAAATAAAGCGAATTCAGTTAATTTAAATTATAATGAGACCACCACTAAGGGCGGGACTGGGGCGGCTAAGCAAAGAGTACTATTTGCTGATGAAAAGATGAAATGAGGCCTGAAAACTTGTCTACATATTTATTTTAGGTGCTTGGAAATTTGAACAGAAATTATGCTTCAAAGGATACAAGTGGAAAGATGCTTGAAAAAGGATTACAAAAAAGTGAAGCTATTTTATTTAAGTTAGAAATTGAGAAATAATATTAAATATTTTGTGGTTTCCATTTAATATAGTGAACAAATTATGAAATGATTTTCTGAAAAGTATGCTACCATCAAACAATTCACACAAAAATGTATTGCATACTTTTAGACAGCATATTAAAACGATTTCAATCCCATTAACATAGGTATGTGTGTTTTATATATATTTCAACGTTTGCTAAACAGAATGTAAATAAATTAATAATAATTACTAGGGTGAGAGTAATCATAGCCTACTTTGGGGCTTTTAACTTAAAGATTCCCCTTGTATAATATAGAATCCCTAAGATGCCAAATAACATTTATTTCTGCTTGTGAAAATACTTCTAAAAAGGCAATTAAATATTTTAAAAATCTATCCAAAAAATCTTTTCCCCAAAGACTGACATATAAACCCGCTGAAGATATCATTATTTCCACTTGTATAATTTGTTTATGATTATGGCCGCATGGAAAATAAAACGCATTTAAGTAATTAAGTCATAAAAAGAATGGCGTGCCCGGGGTTCGCTTCTCCATAAAAACCGCCGTCAGCCTGCAATAAAATGCCAAAAACAAAACAATTAGGCAATTAAATGTCCTGGTATAACCAAAAATTTTCGTTTTGGTAACAAAACGCGTCATAAAATAAGCCAAAATGTACTGAGCCCTAAAAACGGATCACAAAGGGGAAAAATTATGTGAAAATGTCTGCCTGTACCCTGCTCCCTGGCATCTGCTGTTTCCCCATCGCCCCATTTTCTCAATAAAAACGCAAAGAAAAGGGCACAAGGGCAAAGACGACGGCGAGGGCGAGTGCGTATGCGAGTGTTTTAGTAATATTTATTGAATTCCAGTTAACGAACCCAGAACCGATGGAGCGTTGGATAAGGGACAGTGTGCGAAACACACAAAAGGGGCAACAATAGGGACGCGGGCGAGGGTCAGGAGTCAAGTCAAGCAAAGCTCACAAAGCTTTTCAACGCACATTTTCCACACCCCTCCCCCTCCCCCTCCCCCTCACCCGGCAGCCGGAAAATTCCGAGCTCGGCAAAATGAATTCTTTTGTGACAAGTTCAATTCGGGATGCGATGGGATGCGGATACGGATAGGGGTGCGAGTGCGGAGTTCATATGGAACTCCCGACCGAACCCAGCGACTCCTCCTGTCATACAACGCATCAAAGACAGCCAGGTGAAGGAATGCAGTGGCTCCTGTCCTGTAAGAAATTGAAAAAACCCAGCGAGGTGGCTTCCATCTCGATGATGGAAAAATGGAATGGAAAATCTCAAGCTGCGAAAATCAGCAGCAAATGCGCTGCTTTTGCTCGCATTATTGTCGTGGCGCTGCGGATATTTTGCTGGGCGCTTGGAATTTTTAATAAACGTTAAAGTTTATAACATTCTCAGCTTGGTTCTTGGTCCCCCAGTCCCCAGTCCCCTCCAGGAATCTGTGGGCCACATATCGACATGAAGAGAGACAGAGAGAAACTGCTTGGCAAACTGCAACCAAAAAGGTAATCCAGGGGCATAAAGAGTCTCACATAAAACCAACTAATTAGGCAAAGCATCTAATTAGACGCACAACAAGGACATGCGTCCTTTGCGCCGCCTCGTAAAAGCCAAAGCCCCAAATGACAACGTCGCTAAAAATTCTTATCGCCAGCAACGAAATTAAGCCCCTCCTTCCGGCAGCCAAAAGCTGCTGCTGCTGCCAGTGCCAAGGAAAGCACGGAAAAATTTATCGTGGCAAAGGTTAAAGACGGCGCCATGTTAAATGTGGAAATTGTTTAATCCACTCCAATCCAAGGCCCGGCAATTACAATTACAGGGCCCCGCAGACTGGGTGTATCCGTGGTCAGCTGCATGAAATTGGAACTGACTCCGTCGTATCCGAGGGATACGATACGAGACAGATAAACTCGGGTAAGAGGGAGATACAGAAGAGACCCGCCGAAAAGGAAGCGAAAAAATCCTATTTGCATTTTATTTTCTTTGTAATTTGATGCTCGATTGCTTTTTTCTTAGTGTGTAATGAGGTGGGCTGCAAATGGGTTTAATATGCACATTCCACAACACACCGGACCGAGCCGACGACAAAGTTGAAAAGAACTTATCCAACGCATGGTTGATCCCTTTTCCATTAAGATACTATTTACATTTTTATTTTCCCCTCCCTGGTACGAATAAAACCTTGGAATTTACAGGGAAAATGAGGAAAATTTAATGTCATTAAATAAATTAAGCAATATAATGAAACTTTTCTTTTGCATCTTGTAAAGATTTTGATATTTAAGTAAATAATTATTGTATAGAGGATATTTCCATATAAAAATTTTATTAACTTTTAAAGAAAGAATTTTATTTATTTAGGTTCTGGATAAATGTTAAATAAAGAATAAATATATAAATAAATATATATATATATATATAATATACCTACTATTTATTTACCAGGCTTAGAGGATATTTCAATATAATAATTTAATTAACTTTCAAAGAAAGAATTTTATTTATTTAGGTTCTGGATAAATGTTAAATAAAGAATAAATATATAAATAAATATATAAATAAATATATATATATTTATAATATACCTACAATTTATTCCATGCTAAGAAAAATATAAGAAACATTGAACTTTGTGGTTGAGTTATGAAGAGAAGTAATAAAAAGCCAGCCTCAAAAATTCTGCGCTTTTAAAATCCCCTTAAAAATGTGTCTACAACTATGATATAAAACGTTTAAGGTGCCAAAATCCGTGGAAATGAATAATTTTGTACTTTTGTAATTTTTGTAGCATAGTTTTGGGCGCATTTTCAAGTAATTTCAAAGCTCAAGTAATTGTTTGACCCCTCAGGATATAATCTGAAATTTACTTTAAGAAATACATAAAAAAACATTTAACTATTATAAAAAGAGATCTAATCCCAATAAAATAAAATAAAGAAGTAAAAAATAATACAAAAATCTTGCCCAGCAATTATTGCTTCTAAATTTTTCCTTGCCAAAGAAACCAAAACAAAAAATATAGAATAAAGACGAACATCTTGTGGGCTCCCATTTAGAAATTTCCATTCTGTGGCACGCACGAGTGCATCCACAATACCCGGAGAATATTTAGGCGCTTTGAGCGGAAGCTGCCACTGCGACGTGCAAATTGATCAGAATAAATTGCATAAAATATTCCATTTACGTTGCCATCCCCCCCCAAAAAATTATTGTAAGCATCTAATGCAATCAGAAAGTGTTGCAACGCCTCTGGGGCCAAGAGGCGGGCCAAAACAATGCGCATCTTGGCCATTAATTTGCCTCCCAACTGGCCGGGAGAAGCATTTCTGTTCTGAGTTATGCCCGGAATTTGTGATAAGCTATGCGGATTACGGACTTGCTCCTTCTCGCAATCTCCCTAACTCTGACTGGAAATGCCAAGGAAACTGAGCTTTCTTTCCCAGGAAAATGGGGGGAAAAGACTTGGGAGGATACCACCTGCATGCTGTTAAAATAATTAGTGGCGGACACCCAGCACCCCACCCACGAGCAGCTCAGGTGCAAAGCCAAAGCTCTGTTAAATTCGGAGTTGCAACAAAAGAGTTGATTATTTACCCACGTGCGCAAAAGTTCGGCTCACGTGCACTTCCATATGCAAATACATCAGCCAGTCATTAAATTAATTAAAAAGAGCTCTTTCCGTGAAATGACTGTGCGAAAAGTTTGCATTTGCACCTGGGCTCCAGTATTTACTGAACCATTTCGAATGCCAGCCATTAAGTACGAGCGATTTCTCCGCAATCTTGGGCCTATATCCGATGTTATAAGCAATTTGTATGCCTAATTACAGAGTAATGCATTTTCGCACTTGAAATTCACTTAAGCCAAAGATTAAGTAGACTCTCTAGACTTGAACAAGTTTAGAGGCAGCAACGAGAGTGAAGACTCTGCTTTATGAATTTCTGAAGGAGTTTTTTGTAGTTTTTTGTTTAATTAGTCTGTAGTTCTGAAGGAGTTATATAGTTTCTGAAAAATAAATAGTAAGAAAACAGTTAATATACATGTTTCATACAATCCTTAGAAATGTAAACGATAAATGGAGCTGCCAGGACGATAAAAAGATTCTTAGAAGTTATTTTCTACAAAACGGGCACACTATACCAAAAGGCCTAAATAAGGAGCGCAATTCATGTAAACGGGCACACTATATAAATTAACTGGACTCAAATTTAAGAAAGAAAAGGTAAAAACAGCAAATAAAATATGACATCATATTTTATTATTTTCTGACCTCTTCATCTCTCATTCCCTTTAGCTAATTTCTCTAATTGCTTAATTACAGTGTAATGCATGCAAGGTGTACATTTTAATTGCACTTTAAGATAAATATTGAGATAGTATTTAATAAATTGTGCACAGATATAAGTCTATTTCTCATTCAGTATACATTTATGTAACTCGTAATAAACGATAATTACGATTGTATGATGTACAGACAACATTCAGAGTGTTAATATAGTTTTCCATTCATTTCAAATGAAACTTTGTTGCCACATATAGCACCCCAAATAGGTTGGGATAAGGATTTACTTACCCGCAAAGAAGAAATCTTAAATGGTTCCCCAAAGATGTATGCCGAGAACAACCCTTAGTATGCTTTCTATGATATATCCCCCCTGAAATGTTGGGGGAGAGTTCAACGAACTTGGGGGCAAGCATGTCGAGAGATCCCCAAAGGAATTGCTGCCCAGCTGCCCAGCAGTTCCAGAATCAGATGAAGAGGCGGTTCCAACATGTCACAAGGGGAACCATAAACTCGGGCATAAGATTTACTAATAACAATGATATAAGGCATTTGGCCCCAAAATGAGTATATAATAAAGCTAATGGAAAATTATTGAAGTTCGGGGCTCCATCGGGGGTGACATCCTATAGATTTACTTAAACATATATAGTAAACATGTGTGTTACATAAACCTTTGGACAATTAATGGAATGCCATTTGATTATATTCAACTCAGGCGGAAATTCCTCCATATCAAATTGATTAAATTTCACACTGAAAAATTATTATGTCGAGTGTTGAATTTACGGCATAGCAATTTACGGCTATCACTCCGAATGGCCGGAATTCCATTCCGGCTGCGAATGTTTATTACCTGCACACACACATATTGCAGAACTAAACCTTTTTCGGGTGAAATGGGCAACACTTAATGGTCTATTAAGGTGTTGTTGGGGGTCCCGGCGATTTAAATGCAATTAAATGGCAGGTCTTCCCCTTCGGAAGAGGGGGCTTCAATTAAAATAAATGAAAGGGCCGAAAAGAGAGTGGCTCGTAAAAATGATAAGCGCATTAAATGGGTGCCGGTCGGCGTCATCAATAAATGCCCTCCGCCTGACATTTATTTATGAACGCTAATAACTTTTGAAGCAATTCATTTCAACTCAAATACAAATGGCCACCGACGACATTTAAAGGGTCTGAGTTCGGGATTCTGACATGTTTTAGCGGTTCTTTGGCACCAAACATACACACACACACACACACACACACGGGGGGAACACACAAAATGTCAACTTTTTGCCAACCGAAAATTGTCAAATGCACAGAATTTTAAGCGCCATACATTTATGTTGATGCGGTTTAAAAGTTTTTTAATTACATTTGCAGGAGACCCGGGCGCCATCCACCCGCCCACCAAATAAAACAAGAACAACACCACCCTAGAATCCTTTGGGGTGGACCCCAAACATGCAAAAAGCCCACACACACACTCGCTCGCGTCATTCGGTGAGTATATTTCACGCTTTATGATTGTATTTGGCTGTGAAAATGTTTAAAACTCATTTAATTTGAAACAAATTAGAAACGATAACACACACAGAAGTGTGTTGGCTCCGTTCCCTTGTCCTCGCCAGGAAGCTGCCATTTTGACACTAATGGCTTTCGGTTTGAGACAAATATTGGCTGGCTACTGCAGTTGAAGTAAGTTTGCGGAAATAGATTTACATGGGTTATTGGTTACTTAATTAACCACTGAACGTTGTTTTTAAAAATCATTAATTAATTGATTAATTAATTGGCAATTGAAAGTTTGATTCTGCAATGGATTGTACTTTTTTCTAGTCTATTTAAGCTTATTGGAAGGGGTTTTAAGATGCTGTAAACACCTATCATTCCTTGTTAGGTATATCAAGAAAAAACAACGATATGATATCGAAAATCAATATATTGAAATAAAAATATAAAGAATAATCACAATTATTCAAGTAAAATGGAAATATTTATATTTTAAAAAAATATTTGATAAAATTAATTTATTTGTGTGTTTAAACCTTTAGGGGAAAATTATTTTCAAATAAAGAAAAGAATATCGATTTCTCGCATATTGAAATATTGCTTAAGATGTAGATAAAATATGAAAGATGAAGTCAATAAATATCATCCTTTACTATGTACATACATACATATTTATACGTATAGCGAGAAAAAATTCCGATAACAAAAATATCGCGTTCCATATTATATCGAATACATGGTCATGCTTTGTATACCGAAATTTTAAATATTTAAAAATATCACATATGTATTACTTTAAGATATTGATTATCGAAAAAAATATCAGACAATTTTTATTTGTTTTATGAATACATTTTAATAAAACTTTAAAAGTAATTTAGTTCGATATAACAGAATATCGATTTATTGCCTCTTTAAATATAGCGTAAAATATCGAACCAGTATATTTTTCTTCATTCCTATATATGAACGTAAGTTTTTACTAGAAAAAACTTTTTAATATGAGTATAACTTGGGATATATGTATATTACTTTGTGGTTACTTTGTTGCCTTAATTACTTTGGGTTTTTGGTTTTGTATAGAAACTGCAAATGAGAAGCGATCATTAACTGATGACATGCCTAAACCGTTCATCCCATATAAATGTATGTACTCTCGTATGTGTATACATTAACCCATTAAATTCTTGCCTTTGCATAAAGCTCACATCCTACTCCGCCCCGCTTGTCACTCGCTTGTCAATCATCCATCAAAGCCCCAAGGAGGAGGCCATCAGGACTGTGAAAACTCGGGGCTACTTATCTGCACATCGAATGCTCGCAGAAACAGAAACTAATTGCCAAAGCGCCTTGATGCCTGTGTAAGCAGTGGGGATTATGTAAAGACAGAGCCAAAGTATAAGCCTATCTCTAACCCTGAATCATAAAAATGTTTAGACAACCAGCACGGATGGATGGATGAATGGATGGGGTGAGGGGTGGGTCATCATCATTCATTTGGCCCAAGTAAATATGACCAGGCCAAGCGGCGAGTGAATGCTATCAGCTCCCTGGGATCTAATGTGACCCGAATTTCAGGAGCCGAGGCCGCTGGAATCCCTGCTGACTTAGGCAGGACGACAGTTTAAAGCTCAGCGAAAATTATTAATAAGCTTGGAAAGAAGCTTAGATGAGATGTTGGTCTCTTGGCTGATAGATATCTCAAAAACTAATGCCAACAACAAAACAGCAAGTCAGCATTGTGAGTTGGTTTCTCCGCGAGAAAGGGAACACCATTAGCCAGCCGAATATGGTAATCGGAGTGAGGGCCAAAGTCCAGCCTCTCGGAATTGTATAAATGTCGCGAGACGCTGGGAGCAGGCCAACAGTTTGGTTTCTAAGAGGTTCTAAGCAGCTCCCAATCAGCACCATGAAAGTATTCATTGTCTTGGCCGCCCTCGCAGCTCTGACCGCTGCCGTGGTGAGTCTCTCCTCCCAGACCCAGCTCCTCCACAGAAATTAATCCTTGAGTCCTCCCCCACAGGAGCTCACTGACAGCCAGAAGGCTACGCTCAAGGAGCGGGCCAAGGAATGTGCCCAGCAGGAGGGCATCACCCATGACCAGGCCCGCGCCTTGAGGGCTGGCGACTTTAAGGACAGCGATCCCAAGGTTAAGTGCTTTGCCAACTGCTTCCTGGAAAAGTCTGGCGTTCTCATCGATGGCCAGGTGCAGCCCGCTGCGGTCCTGGCCAAGTTGGGTCTCGTCGCCAGCGAGGATCAGGTCAAGGCAGTGCAGGCCAAGTGCGATTCCACCGTGGGCACCGACAAGTGCGACACCGCCTATCTGCTGTACAAGTGCTACTACGAGAACCGCACTCAGGCTTAAGTCAGGATTAATCTTATAAAAAAAAATTGTCAAAAATAAATATAATATCTCCGTAAGCTTGTAGTTGGTTTACTTTTGTTTTTTTCCAATGAGAGACTCACAGAATAATTTCATATATATTTTTCTTAAACAAGAACCTTTCAGTTTCCTGATCTAGTAACCCTTTCTTTTCCCTTTAACCCACAACCAGCTCCCTGCCACATCTATTCCTCATTCGGCAACAAACCTCGACACAGACTCAACATATTTTTCGGAACGAAATTTTAGTGTTCTATTCTATTTATTTATTTCGGTTGAAAATCAAATTGAAAACCCTCTTTAGA
Source organism: Drosophila baimaii (assembly GCA_018874675.1). NCBI lineage: Eukaryota > Metazoa > Arthropoda > Insecta > Diptera > Drosophilidae > Drosophila > Drosophila baimaii. The sequence goes on along the minus strand of JAEIIU010055544.1, from coordinate 5,407 downwards.
CATGTCGAATCTTAAGAAAATGTATGTGGCCAAGCGACTTATTAACCTGCTGAAGGCGAACCGCAGCATGACCAGCTCCGGCAGACGTCCCATCTTCGATGTGGAGACTATCAAGGACTTTGAACAGCGAGTGATCAAAAGTGACCGCCCGGTGGTGGTGGACTTCCATGCCACGTAAGTTGCACACTCTGATCCAGAGGAGATCTTGCTCTGACGGGTTCCCCTGAACCCCCCAGCTGGTGCTGTCCCTGCAAGGCTTTGGCCCCCCGTCTGGAGAATATTGTGTCCGAACAGGGCGGCCGTGTGCGGTTGGCCCGCGTGGATATCGACGAGCTGGGCGAGCTTGCCCTTGACTATAACGTAGGATCTGTGCCCTCACTGATGGTCATCAATAACGGGAAGGTGGTGAACCGTTTGGTCGGCCTGCAGACTAGCGAGTACATACGCAAGTGGCTGGGCAAGGTGGTAACTCCTCCTCAGGGTGCCAAAAAATAGGAGAACTGGCTTGGTGTTTCTCTTTGTTGGTTCGCTTATGGGTTGAAGCCTGTTCGAGGCAAACGGTTGCTGAGCTGGATATGCAAAAAAAAAAACGCATTTCAGACACGATTACACTTTCCAAAATGTAAACGATGTTTTGTATTTACAATTGTCATTCAAAATACACTGCTCTACTTCAATTCTACAATTTAGTGCATCCATTTTAGATTATTTTTGCTGCAATATTCTCATGGTGTGGATTAGGCATGACTGAATATGTCGATTTATTGTTACTGTATCGTTAATTGACACGAAGTCCGATACATTAATCGATGCTTGAGCATTGCGATGTATGTAAGATAAATCGATATTCTGTTTAATATATCGAACAGTGTCAAAGAAGCGCATAAGCTTAATTATTATTAATGATAATTGTCGGAAGTATATAAAAATCTGTGATACAAACGTTAGTTTTGAATATATTTTAAATATAGTCGGTGAGAATAAGATACATAATATTAACTTTATAAAAAACATTGAATATTTGTTAAATATTATCTATAAAAACGATATTTTAACGATAGTTCTTAAGTGAGATATTTTACGGATTATCAAACTACGATCTATCAAAACTTGACAATAGTTTCTAAATGATACTGAGTGCTATATTATTTTCGATATATCATATGGGACTTTTTCTCTCGATATACATCCCTATGTGCATATATATGTTCATTCTGTGCTTCTGTGGGAGAACCCAGTTGGCGGCAATTCAAAATGCAAACAAAGTCTCGTCTCGTGTTCAAACAATTTGTGGATCGCTGCCAGTGGGATGAGGTGTGGATACCAACAATATACATATATGTACATATGTGTGTTTCCCAATTGTTGGCGTATTTGTTGTTTGCCAAAAACAACAAACTTACTGTGTGTGTGTATCCTCTCCTTGCTATCCTAGGCGATGGCAATGCTTGGGGGAATGTCTCTAATTGATTTTGGTAATGTTGCTTTTTAATGAAGTGTCAAATGTACGGCTGCCTGCGATGATGCATGTGGTGTCGACTCCCACAGGAGTCGCAAAAGAAACACAATTAATGTCGTCTACTGTGTCTACTGTGAGTGGTAAATTAATTATAGACTTGCATATAAAAGGTCTAGACCGTATAGAAATTAACTGAAACCTTCATAAATCTGATAAATTATGTTTAAATCTGATAAATACATTAATAATATTTTTAAGAAGAAAGGAATTGATTAAATTAATATTTTTTGTGCGTAGATAAGCCTAGACATCAACCTTTATGGATTATCTATAAATAGACCATGCCACGTTCTAGAAAAATAAGCGAAGCCCCTCCGCGGGAAACGGTTTCTAAGATCGCTGCAGTCACCAAGGCCCATTAGCTCAGCTGGTTAGAGCGTCGTGCTAATAACGCGAAGGTCGCGGGTTCGATCCCCTCATGGGCCAAGAATAACTTTTTTCTTTTCACTTTTTACCCACATTTATTCTTGCATAATATATTTTTTCCCCCAAACGAAATCACTTTCCACAATTAAAATTGTAAAGTACGCAGTGTAGCTTGTTTGCGCTGGACCCACAAAATAGATTTGCCGCAATGTAATTGAGTATTTGTATTCAATTAAGACTTATTTCAATATTTGCATAAATGCTACAGCGCCAGACAACCAGCAGACAGAACAGGACGCAGGAGAGTCCAGTCGAGTTGAGTCGAGTGGAGTGCAGGGCAGTCCAGTTGGGCAGAGTCCTCGAGCGGATATAAATCCCTCATATGTTCGGGCATAATTTGCTGAAACGGAACTTGGACAAACAGGCGAGGAGGACTCTTTTCAGCGTGGACCGCACACAGACAGACCCGTGGACCCAAATCTCTGGCCAGCGAGAGGTGTGGGTGCATGTGTGTGCACACTGTCTGATTTTGACAGCCCGCATAAAGCGAGCAAAGGGCTCTTCTGGCGACACGACGTGTCCTCGCTGCCAAGGTAAACACTCGGGAAAGGGCCAGCTAAATGCATTACCCCGCCACGTCCCCGTCCGCGTCCCGCTTGCCTTTGCTCTGTTGAAATGGCGACAAAAACTGCAACAAATATTAATTTTTATTATGCAAACATTGCTTTAATTACATTATTTTTGCGTACACGCCCGCCAAACAAACTTTTACCCACTTCACTCGTGCGTGTGTGTGGCCAGCTCTTCAGCTCCCCCCATTCCCTCGCACTCTGATCAATCACTGGAAAATTGGATTTTCATATGTGCAGCATTTTCTGTGTCTTCCTTTCTCCTCTCTCTCCGCCGCGCAGTTTATGCAATTTCCGATACCCACCGTTGCCTTGTGGCGGCAAAAATCAATCGTTGCCCCTGCCCCCTGGGGCAGTTACCGACGCCGCCAATCGTTTGACAAGCACAAACACAAACTTAATCAGTACCCATGGATTGGTCAATAATTTTTAAATACAAATCAAGTGTTAACTGGGGGTCTTAATTGTGGGTTGGCCAACCCAAGCAGAGGAGCAGAGAAAAACTGCGAATATTCACCTGGGCAAATCGGCTTGTGTGGGTTTTTGATTGGAATAAAGTTGCATTTTTTACCAAAGCCAGGGGCTGCCGCAAAAAACTGTACTTTAATTTAAATCATCACTTATTTTAAGCTTCAGCATACCTCTTGTTCAATTTGCTATAAAAATTATGAAATTCAACTTCAAAAATATATATTTGTGGAGCTAAAAATATGCATAAGTTAGCCCTAAGCTTTGTTTATGACTTTATTTATATAAAATATATGTTCTCCTTTGTTTTTAATCAAATAAAAAGTTGTTTCACTTTAAGAGAGGTTTTATAGACGCTTCAAGCCATCTGAGGTGAGCGTTACAAAAAAATATAAAATACATTTTTTTACTTGATTTATGCTGCCTTTAATTTATTATAAAATTAGTTTAACAATTTAAATTCAAACAGAAGATATCATCAGGTTATTTAAACAGTTTGTGTCACTTATAATCAGAGCCACTCTTTATTGAGCCTTAATACCTTTCGAACACCTTTTGCAAGCAATTTTTAAAGCCATGTAAGCTTTAAAAGCAAACCCTTTAATTATAAAAATGCTCAATTTGTGGTAGATGTATGAAAATTTTACTAACAGCTTAAGTGCAAGCCGGGCCGGGAGTAAAAATCGAAACTCGGAGAACTCGGAAACCGCAATTGCCCCCCAAAAACACTGACAACGTGGGATTTTAACACTCGCCAGCTGACTGCGTCAAACTCAATTCAGCCGGAACCCTTTTGCCGTCTCAATAGGGAAAGCCGGGCCAGGAGGAAATGTGTGTCCGGTTTGTTTTCTCTTTTCGTTTTTTTTGTTTTTTGTTCTCTTTGCTTTCCCCTTTGGCATCTATCGAATACGTCGGATGCCGGGCTGACGGAAATTCGATTTATTTTCATCAATATTCAATGTCAATGCAACATCTTCGTGGGCAAAACCAAAAGCGTACATCAAGCATGTCACCCACCAGCAACAACAACAACACGAGGACCAGGGGACAAGCCCCAACAACAAGGGATTGGACGGGAGCAGACCGCAAGGAGAACCTCCAAACTCTCCAATCCCATGGAAATGGACTTTGTGGCTTGAAACTTTTTGGGGGTTTTTGCTATTAAAATTTGATGTGCATGTTGTTGTCTCGTTGTCGCAGCTGCACGTGCAGCAGGCGGACAAGCCACTGGCCCAACCACCTGCCCAACCACTTGCCCCAAAATTGTACCTCCCCTTGCCAGGTGGAGTTGTCGCAGTCTAGCGCAGTTTTTGGCCATTCGCCCAAAACTTGATGCGCTCGCTCTCTCTCTGGTTCTGGTTCTGGTCTGCCATTGCATATTTAAACAAATTTATTTGCAATTTAGTGTTTGCGGTTGGGTGCGCCCCCTCCCCCCCAAAAACTCCAAAAGCCCCAAACCCAACCGATTGGTTTTATGCAATTCCGTGGCGCGCTTTTAAGTGGCGTGAAAATTAATTAAAATTTTTGCCATTTATTGACAAATATGTCAATTTAATTGGCATAAGGGATAGGCAACGCCACCCTTTTATTGGATTTCACAATAACCGCCAACAAGTTTTCGAAATTTACTGACTGCAGCTAGCATCATTTTTGGAGAATCTTTAATAAAAGCTCCGGTTCCTTCAATACAAACACTTCCGAAGCTTGTGCATGTCCAGTATATACCGTATTCCTGCTCCGCTGCCATATCGCATCTCTTAGCAATGCAAACAGAGGCGGCAAAAACCAACAGAGTCGCGCTCGGTGAGTGGTTATTAAAGCCATATCTGTGCCAGTGGGCAAAAAATGGATGCACAGCCTCAGCAGATGTGTGGGAGCGAGCTGCAAGCCCGCGATAACAGAGGCGGTGGTCACGGCGCCGAGTAAATACATAATCCACGTGAGCTGGAGGCAGTGTCACGCATTGTGTTCGTGCGAGAATTGAAATTGAGGTTACCTTTAAAATGGTTGAATAAAAAAATATGTAACAATTAAAGGAAAAGACAAGTAAAAAAATCCAACCTTGTTGAATTACCTGTTAGCAGAGCAAGGTTTCGATCCTCGGACCTCTGGGTTATGGGCCCAGCACGCTTCCACTGCGCCACTCTGCTTATTGAATTCGCCGCAGCAAAAAGGCTCAGTTGAAATATAAGAAATTTAAGGCAGTTACAATTGTAAGCAAAGGCGAATAGTTTGACTCTTAAAAAAACATTAGTAATGTATATAGTAAGGAACGTCTTTGGATTATTTGAGTTATTAAAAAATAATTACTTTTTAGTTACTTATCGCATGTTGGCCTATTTTCCGCGGATGCATCAACAAGCAGAGTGGCGCAGTGGAAGCGTGCTGGGCCCATAACCCAGAGGTCCGAGGATCGAAACCTTGC